>OY720144.1:92557761-92812059 GCA_963082955.1 Cheilosia grossa
AAACCAAACAAAATCCCAACTCTTAATAAACGATGCTATAAAAAATAATAAAACAAAAAATAAATGAGAGAACAACCCACAAAAAGTCCCCAATTCAGCAGTAAAACCGGGCACCCACGACCGTGCATAACAGTAGTTGACTTCTTTTACGACATTCTACCGCATTGCACATCTTCATTCCATTAGGCAGAGGCCACCGTCCACCACCCCCCTCCCCCTGGCTCAAGTGAAATTAAATTAACAAAAATTGCTTCTACCGCATAAAATCATATTCTCTCCACCGTAGACCACGAGGACCGCTACCGCCCCTTGTCATCTTGTTTTTCGTGGTTAGCGGCGAACATACCCCCCGTGCTGCAGGTGTAATGTCAAAATAAAAAAATGGAAACTCCATACACAAGCACACACCAAAAAAGAGCAAAGCCGACAAGTCGCCATTTCGAAGAGCTCTACAGATATTAGTATATTGGATCTGTGGATGTTTGGGGTAACTACCCGAAAAGTGTGTGTCCCGAATACCTATAGAGAAAGAAAAAAAAGTGTCCAACTGAACTCAAAACTCCGCAGGACACTCAATGTGGTATGAGGCTACGTGTAACTTTGCTTAACTTTATCTATTTTTCTGCGGTACCATTTTATGTTCCACATACGCCCGAGTGGTACTGGTATCATCTCTGCTAAGCCATATGGTGTCTGGAAAAGTTGTGCCCGCTCTTTGTATTTTTAACCCTTTTTGTGATTTTTTTTCCTTCAACCCACTCCCGTCTAGTCGAACTTTCCCAGCAACCGGCTGCTCGATTTTTCTCTTTGCACGAGGGGAAGACGAGCCAGCCATTTGTTCGTCCTTTACTTGCGAATCAAGTTATCCATTTTGTTTTTTCTGTGCTTCGAATTTTACTTTTGATTGTGTCCGCCCGTCGAAAAGTTTAAATTGGATTTTGACTCGATATGGAAATTTTTGTGCATAGACAACAATTGAAAATAATAGCCGGATATTTACCGTTATCTTGCTCGGTCGTTTTAAGTGAAACTTTCTTTCTCTCTCTCTCTCTTTGCATACGTTCGCCGGTCGATTGGTTGGTCGTTTCGATTGTGGCACATTTTCAACAAGGACCTTTCTATAACCCTCTCCCTGTGGCGGCGAATCGGTGCCCTTTTTCAATTTTAAGGGTTATTGTTTTAAATTTCCAAAGTATGGCCTCTTTTATCGTGCAGAGGTAATAAAACTAATTTCGTTTTCTGCCTTCGTTTGTGCAACCTTTTGTGTTCCACTTTTATGGTTGTTGATGTCTTTTTCTTTTATGCATTTTTTTTCGTCTATTTTTTTTTTTTGCTGCTCAAGCATTACTTACTGTGCTTACACTCACCCCAGGGGGGGGTTGGCGGAAAAGGGTTGAACGTGATTGGAGTTCTTAAAAAGCTCTTAGAGATAAATGCTATTTGATATTCAATGTGAATCGTGGTGAAGGGGGTGCGGTGGGAGGCAATGCTGCCCCTATCCAATCATAGCAATAAGTAACACGGCTACTGATGGATTTGCAAAGGATTGAAGGATTTTGCTAATGGATCTCGGTATCCAATTTCAAGGTGGGTTTTTGGTATTCAATTCGTAACGCAGGTCGTCCTTTCCAGATATGAATCGGGGGGAAGTTTAGATTACGTATGTAGGTTGTGTTTCTGATTTAGAAGTTGTGCGGTGGATGGGTTTCCCTTTGGAAGAATTTACCTCTGATTTTACTCAATCTTATGACAGTTGGCTAACAAATTGTTTTCTCTCTCTTTCCAGGTAAGCAATATGCGCAAATGTGTCTAATAAAAGTCATTAAAGTGAATGCCTTGAAAGTGTGGTGAGTGATTCAAAGATCTTACAGTTCAGGGTTTTAAAAGAAATTTTGATGTAATTGGTGTGTATCCGCGGACTGAACCTGGGGCGCCTTGCTCGGTGGTGCAGCACACTAACGCCAATGCAATTCTTCGTCTGTAAGTGAAACTAATACCGACGGCGATAGGCTTAGCAAAGGTTGGTCAGTCGATGTGATACTGCCCGTAATATTGTCCTCCAATGCGTCAGTTACAATTGTCATTTTTTTGCTAAGCAATTATGATGTCTTTAGAGTTGATGCAGTTCTAGGTATATTTTAATAAAGGGTTCTCCAATGAGAGGTGTTATTGTGAATGACCCGCTATTTCGGTAGCTGTAACTTTTGAAGCTTTTATTCTTTGACATTTGACAAGTAGAAACTACGCCATTACTAAAACTGGAGCGATACACGCTTCAACAACGTCGTGTCTTTGCTGATTGGGTCCCTGAAATGCATGAAAATGATCCGGAATTCAATCGGAAAATCATCTTGACTGATGAGGCCCATTTCCACCTCGGTGGCTACGTCAACAAGCAAAATTGTCGCATCTGGGGCTCGGAAAACCCAAGAGTTATTGTTGAGAAGCCTCTCCATCCTCAACGTGTGACTGTTTGGCGCGGTTTATGGTCCGGCGGGGTCATTGGACCTTACTATTTCGAAAATGAGGTTGGATCAACAGTTACGGTGAATGGATTGCGCTATCGAGAGATGATTAATGATTTTTGATGGTCCGAGTTGGATGGTATGGATCTGGACAACGTTTACTTTCAACAAGACGGCGCTACGTGCCACACAAGCCACGAAAGCATTGATCTTTTACGGGAAAAGTTTCCGGACCGTGTTATCTCTCGAAGAGGTAATCACAATTGGCCGCCGAGATCTTGTGATTTAACACCTTGCGACTTCTTCCTTTGGGGCCACGTGAAAGATAAGGTCTACGCCAACAGCCCAGCGTCGATTCAAGACCTCAAAGATAAAATTCGTGATGCTATCGAGGACAGAGGGCAGCCACTTTTCGATTAGGTTATGGAAAATTTCATGAAAAGGAAATTAATTAACGGCATACCTTCCTCTTTATTATGAGGTTACTTAAAGGTTATTTGCATTCCCCTTTCGCCCGCACCTTCCACACCGAACTGAAGTTCGACTTGATTCTAAATATAGCTGGCTTCTCTTTGTACTCGTTTTGGCCGGGTTTGCCTTCATCTTCGATTCATTGACGACAGAGGGCTGGCTGCCACCGCCGGCTAACTGCACAACAACGTCCATTTGATATAAAACCTACATTTTCAAAGGACAACATATTACGTTGCATCTTCCCACTGTCACATTTTCAATTCCATAAGTCGAATGTAATTTCGAATTCTGTATTCATCAATTGTCACAGCACCTCCCTGCCCACCGTCAGGAGTATAATTTTCTATTCCAAGAATATTGTCGAAGGCCTTCAACTTTCCACCCGGGCAAATCCCTACACATCTGCCAATTCAATTGCCAGTGCAAAAGGTCACATACATTTCTCTCCATGCATGTGTCCTTGGTGGATGAGAAATCCTCTTTGAAAATCCAAGTCAAAATGTCAACACCCTCAAGCAGTCAAGAAAGCTTTTTAATAAAATGAACACACCCAAAATGGAATATCTTGCTTGCCTCCTTCTCATAGAAGAAACAGCATGTGTGTGTTTCTTTTCGTTCGTCCCTTTTTCGAGTACCACTGAGAACACACTTTTCGACTAAATGTACCGACCGATTTGAATCGCTATCTATACACCACTTGATGCATCAAAGGGAAAGTCTCACTGGCGGCTGGAAGGGAACACCAAATGCGATTAACAACTCGAACAGAAAGACCCTTTAATTGGCCTTTGTTTGTGTGTGTGCTTGAAAAAGGACCTCTCTCTGTGATGTAGTTTCAATATCGTTGACGCCATTCACCGATCAAGCAACAAAACAGTGAGATGCCATGTCAAAGACATAATAAGCGGGGAAAATTTTTGATTTCATCACAGCGTCCTGTGTTGCCAGGTAACAATATCATCAGCGTCATTACTTTATTAAATTAAAAAGCAGATTAAAAAAGAAACGAGAAAACTATAACCCGACACAGACAGGCGAGTGCGGGAAGGAGCACAAAGCAGATACAAGACACAACACAACCGACAGCTAAAACGATCCGCAAGAGGTTTAATTTTTTTTCTTTTTGCCTCCGTCCATCTCTGTCTGTTGGCAAATGACTGCGCCATGTTGTTTTGTGTAGTTTCCCAGATTTTCATGACGAATTTCCACACTCCATTCAGACAAAGTTTGTAATTTAATCTTTTTTGCAAACAATATTGCGGCAGCACAAGGTTATACAGCGACGCGTCGTTGACAGACTGAGTGCAGAAGCGAGGTCTGTCTTTTGGCTTTCGTCACTTTGCAGATGTAACGCAAAACTCTGTTGTTGGGAGGATGGGTTAGTGGCAAAGCGGTGGTGGGTATATATTATGTAGGCTTCTGACATGAGAACAACCCTGGGTGGAGTATATCCATGTCGGCTGGTTGAAACTGTAATCCGAATTTGGTTACAAGGTGCAGGTGCTAAAAGTGTTTTTAGCTATAAACGCTCTAGTACGTGACTGCCATCCAAGCTGGCTTTGGCGAACGGACTGGGGTGTTTTCGCATTTTGCACTAATAATTGCATTAGCTGGTTTCATATGCTGCCGCCTGCCGAATGGGGATACAGGACTGCGAGCAGTAAATGGTTGCGGGTATCACTAGCGATGGATGGTAGCTACCCAATCGAAGGGCATTAGATAGTTTGTTGCTTTTGAATAGGATTGATGAGTAAATAAATTCCAATAATCCGATTAGCAGGTTGGGTATGGACGAAGGATGGACGGCCTTTGGATTGGGCTGTGAGCAATTGAATTCAGTGATAATTGGCCATGAGACAGACAGCTGTTTGGGAAACCGTTTGCTAATTTTAATGGGCTTCAATTTTATTTAGACGAGCATCAAAACGCACACCAACATTTAGTGCGCACACGAAACAAGTGCGCTTTATAACTACTTAACTACATTAAACTTTCAGCGAATATTTGATGTGCGTTGCTGATATACATAAGTTAAAGATTTGGTTGCAGTAAAAGCTTGTTTGTGTGCGCATCATAGGCATACGTTTCCATGAGTCTGATTCGACCTTAGCAAGGCCAAGTGAGCGCTGGAGTTTTAGTTTTATACCGATGTTAAAGTGTCAGATTTGAAAGCGCACGCCCGTCTTCGGTCAATTACAATGCACATTCGCTTTTCCCTTTATCAGTTCATTAGTATATACAGAGAACAGAATGTGCATGCCTAAGCGCACATGTGGTGTGCGTTGCTAGGTCAGCTTATTGTTTTTGTGTCAGTTGATCTGGCATTTCACAAAACTAACGCTTTAATTAGGACTCCGTGAATCTTTCAAAGGATACGTCAATTTTTAATATTTTACAGAGAGAAATGAAAAAAATATACAGATCTAACTACAATGATAACAATGCAACTTTCAATTCTCTGTAGGCTCTCCCAAACCTCCGTAGTTTTGTATGTAGCCATAAGTTCTTTGTTCAGCGATATCTCTAAAATTGAAAAAAAAAAAAAAAAATATTTTTTAGGATAAGCTGCGCAGTTTTGAAATGATTGCGCACAATGATAACTGTTAGTTGGTAGATAACTGAGCGCAGTATCAAAATAAATCTATTTCAGCGCAAAAGATCGATAGTATGACCTGAAGTTTGTATTCTGGCACGACTATTCAGCTTTGGACATTGAATTTGCACGTTTTTATTGGTAGACTTGTCGTGAAATTAATACAAGGACGCTCTCGGGAGGAAGCAGTGGCCTATTAATCACAGGGGCAGTTTAAAATGTCCACATGATATTCAGTTGCAATAGCTTATTATTAGGACACGCAAAAGAAACCGATTTAGGGGAACGCACACTCATGTGCGCAATTAAATATCAACTTCTGTGTGTTCCTTTTTAGTAACGACTATCGCAAAGGCATTCAAACATAGTAACGCACATCGGCCTTAGAAAACGCAGACAAATTGAAACTCAACACATCTTCCTAGCATCCGAATGTCGCCTAACCTTTCCACCACACTGTACTCCACTGCATGTGTTAATTTTGATTTGCCGCCTCTTCGACAATCTAACTCCCAATAAACCATATAATATTGAATTTCCGCCAACTGCAGCATTTTCCTAAATCTTCATTCATAAAGGGATTATAATTTTCGCACCGACTCTGTTGGTGTTTTCTGTTTTGCCTCCCCACTTCTAGGTAACTGAACACGTAAAAGTATATCGACTTCACTGCTTTCACTCAACCGACGTAAGCCACTTAAATGATTTCCTCATTTTTCGTGCTTCAATATTATTTTCTTTTTCTTCAGTACACACAATCCGATATAGATTTTAGATAATAGCGGATGACATAGAAAAGAACAGGACGAGGCGACGACCCTCCCTCGCGACAGTGATTTATTTACACAAAAAAATGTTCCACATACGCACTAGTGTACATTTCGTCAATGTTTTTCTGATGATTCGTGCAAAAATTCACCAAATCCAAATGAAAATACCAAATGACAGGCCAATTACCTTCTGCTCATAGCACACACTGAAAGCATAATTTCGGCCATCAACAACATCAACAGCGCGAATGTGTGGGCCTTCTGTGCTTGTGAGGCTGTGTTGGTGGAAAAATGGATCCCCAAGGACTGTGCATGTGCGGAGGATTATTGCGGTTTGTGCGGAGGGGACAATTATTGACGGTAATCCCTAGTGCGATGAGTGGACGTTAAATTGGGAAACAGTGTACTTTGGCTGTGTGTATACTCATTTGCCATTGTTTGGGCACATTGTTGTTGTTGTTGTGTATCCGCTCTTGGAAAGGGCAAGTGATGATGGTATTTATCGAACGTCATTTCTTTCGATTAGGTGGAGTTACACGTTATACGGAGTCGAACGACAGGAAGACCCACATGGATTATCTGTGTGCGTTTATTTGTGGCTTTAAATGTTTATTTTTATGTATGTCACTTTTGAAATGATCACAGTGGTTTTGATTGGTTGGGGTCTTGTCAAATTTTCTAAGGAACATAGGGACTTAGGTTATTAATTATGGTTTTACGTGATTCCAGCGGAGGGTTGAATAATTTCGGAGAATTTACTTCAGAAATCCACCCATAATAAACGGACCTTTTGTCCCTTTTCGCTGACAAATGTCACTCTCGGTATCAGTTTATTTTACACCTACACTGTAAGTCGTGCTATGAATTATATAAATAGATGTTGGTGGGTTGGTGAATTAAATTCTGTAGGTACATATTGGTTTGGGTGGAACTTTTAGCGTTTTGGAGCTTAACAAATTGAAATGCCTTCGATTATGATTAATGATGGTATGTACGGTCAAAGTCGTTATGTCTGTGTCAAAAGTGATGGATTTGTGAAAAGAAAAATTCTGAATGTTATCTCTTTCAAGGCTCCCTCTACCAACTCTTGATTTGAACTCAAAGTTTGTGAACAACAGGTGTCTAGTACATCGACTGGAAATTGAATAACCAACGTCATTTTGGAAGTTTGTTGGTAGCAGAAGATGAGAAAATGGTGAGCAGTGTTTCCTTAAATAGAATCAACTGTGGCTGCGGCGTCTGTAGCTCCAGTCAGGCGGAACTATTAAATGTTGACCCTGTGGAAAATCTACCTGCTTTGACAAGTAATTTCGACTGAGTCAATACAGTTTTGTTAAACACCCCCCTCCGTGTAGTTTTATGACAGGAAAGATAACCGTCCGTCAAATTGTTGTACCCAAAATGATCCTGTGAAAAGACCACGATACTCACCATTTTTTCATTGATTTCAGACAATTTTATCATCCCTACCAAGTTTATTCGTTTTTTTAGAATGTGACGATGGAGAGAGGAGAAAGCTGTGTGCAACTCACAGGCCAACACTCAAGCCACGATCTTTTAATAGTCTGCACAAGTACGAGTCTTAACAAACCGATGACAATGGCATTGTTCGTAGAACACAGTGAACTATCGTATACGGCTGTCGGGTTTAAAAAAGAAGCTTAAATTGGTTCCTCTAGACTACACTGGACAAATCGGACAAAACGTCGCAATAGATGAAAATGGTTTTGAAGTCTGCTCCGGCTTTGCTTTCAAACCCAAAACAAAACGAAGAACAATTCTTGACAGTCACTGTTTCCTTGCCCTGAGAAGCCAACTTTATATATATATATAGTTGGCGCAACAGGTCTGTAGAGACCCAAGGCCTAGCTTCTCACAACCATTCGTTTTGTGTGAGTTTCATTTTTGGAACGAATGGAAGGGATCTACAATTTTATGCCGATTCCAAACGGCTAATTGAGAAGCTCTAAAGACAGTTATACTCTCGGATGTTTGTCAGACGTTCGCGAGAGGCGGCGCAGTGGAAGAAACCCTAAGTTGGAATTTGGGTTTTTGCGGGATTCGAACCTGGGACCCCTCGCTTAGTAGTCCAACACACTAACCACTAAGCCACTGCGCCTACCAACTTTATAGTCAGACATTCTTGTGTAAAACTCAGATGACTCTATTTAAAACCTTATTATTTCCTGCCCTGTCTTAACAACTTGAAGCATAAAACCTTTCAAAAGCTTTCGAACGGGAACCAAAAAAATCAATTAAAGTCATACTCCAGCTATTAGCTCCTTATGGAAATTGAGTAAATCCAGTCCTAAAGTGCAGCCCTAAGTGGTCTTCGTGATCCCAATCTTCAAAATAAATCCGCTCGTCTACATCGTCCCAAAGAAATATTCATTCAGGCTGACACAATTAATGCATAAGTTTTTCTCCAAGCCGCAGGTATATCTTCTCGACAGTTAGAAAACAATATTCATCCAGTACGTACCTGAAAAATGCGAAAAGTCTTATATTTTTTTAACTTTTTCGATTACGTAGAAAGAGAAAGATATTGTATTTGTATAAAATTTCGATCTCGAGATGTTAATAAGTTCTGACATTAGGATGATAGTGGAACTCAAAAAAGTGAGTCGCAAAATTCTATCCGTCTGTTCCGAGGCCTACAGCCTAAACGGCTGCCCAGATTTCGTTCAAACTTTTGATTTAGAGTTTCGGGGCTCACCGTTCGGGGCCGATTTTTTTTTGCAAGGTAACCTCAATATTAATGGTAATTTCCACATAAAATGTTCATACCAGTTCGACTTGTTCGAAAACGCCTCTAACGATTGATATTGGACCTTAAGTAGATGGTTACCATGACTGCATAACCAGTCTTTCGGTAAAAAATCAAATAATGGTACTTTTGAAATTCGAACATGTGTCGAAAACGGTCCATGCGATTGTAACAAAAATGCATTTCTAAGGTAATTTTTGGTCATTTCTAACTTAATAGCAAACTTAGTTTTTGTCCATATTATCGGACAATGGATTTTTAAACTAAGTAATTTTTTTTTAAATTTGGTTTTCTTTAGTTTACCCGAACATTTTACTGAGGATTTTGACCAAAAGGCATACTTAGAGTAAAATTGATGTTTTCAAAATTCGTGTGTCCTTAATTTTCAATTCAGATCACCAAAAAAACAGATTTTAAAAAAACTGCTCATATCTCGAAACTCCCAATTTCGATTTCGATAAAACTTTAAAAACCAAGTTAGCCTTACATGTAACATCCGCGAACAATAACTCTTAGTCAGTGTTGAGCTAAATAGTTAAGCAATAGTAATTTTCCAACCAAACATTGAAGAGTTTCTAACTTTTTTGTCTGCGTGATTTTACAAAAAAACCGCTCTAACGATTTTGACCAAAATACATATTAAAGATAATATAAGTATTCTAAATAAGATCCCGTACTTAGTTTTTCTAAAAAAAAATTTAATAAACCTGTTTTTTAATTATTTCTCAAATTTTCTCTACAGAAATCCCGATCTATGTATTTTCACATATAATCTACTGTATTTTTTGTAATAATCTTAATGCCCCACTTCTAATAAAAACACAATAACAGCTACGAAAAACTTCTTTTTACCTTATTCAACCCACTTCTTCTTTTTTCACCATTATTGAATGGGTATGCACCTTAAAATAATGTCAACCATTTGGGGCTAACACAATCAGAAAATCAAACTTCATTTGCACCCTCACACACGAACATCGGGTTATTCAGTTTATAACTACTAATGCAAATTCAAAAACAAATGCCTGAATTTATATATCTATGCAAAGACCGTCACCCCGGTACATCACGAGCAATACTTACAATCATTGACAGCTTTAATCATATACCGCAGTCACAAATAAAAACATGTCCGAGTAGGTCAAATACAGAAACTTGTAGGGACCAACCGCCAACATTGGCGGTGGTCGTTAAATGGTTGATTCCGAATAGCTTGGTTAGAGACTGGAAAAGATTGGAAAGAAATTGTCTCCCTCGGTCAGATGTAACCTTGAGTGGCACTCCGAAACGAGAAATCCAGTTTGCAAATAGTGTTCTCGCAAGGGTATCGGCTATTGAATCTTCTAGAGCGTAGGCTTCGTAAGCCAACTTCGAAGGCACTTCGCGAAGTTACAGCCAGTTCCAGCCTCACACCATGACACAAAATCAACATTCATCTTCAAAGAGTTATCAACCGCATCCCATGTATTCGTGCGAAGAGATGCAGTTAGGCTTGGATTGCAGCAGCTATACGAGGGCCCATTTCCCATAGTGAAGAGATCTGACAAATGGTTTGTCCTAAAAATTAGAGGCAAAGATGTGACAGTATCCATCGATCGCTTGAAACCAGCTTTCCTCTTATCCAACGACACCCACTATCAGCAGTCGAAAGGCATTCAACTAACACCACCAGCAACCTCACAAAATCCGGTACCCAATGACTCTACAAAGAGAACTAGATCTGGACGCGTAATTCGGATTCCTGATAGATTTGGTGAATAGCTTTCATAGTGACGTACCAAGTCACTGAAGGGGGAGTGATGTAGGGACCAACCGCCAACATTCAAACAATTATTTGACTACATCGCAGATCAGCCGATAGAGTGCGACACAAGTATGACAGCACTAGCCTGAGTATATATAATCTCCCTTGACTCTTGAACATTGACAGTTTTCCAGAAACTTCTCCCCGTTACTTTCTGAATCGCGAATATCAATAAATAAAATCTTCTTTAGTTAAATTGTACGGCATAATTTATTGAATTACAAAAGTTCCTACATTCGTTCTTAAAAACTCTTACTACGATTGTCCTGTACTCAAAAATCTGGAAAAGTGAAAGAGCTTATAAAATAATAGCGCTTATAACTCTCTAGCCAGAACTTGCGACAATTGCCTGTTACTGAGAGCTTCAACTTTTAAAAACTCATATTGTTACTTGATGTAACTGCCATATGAGATAAATATCCAAAATTATTATTTTCTTGTATCTAGTATCGCTTCTCAGATTTTTAACCATACCAACATAATGAAATTGGAAAACAACCAACCAAACTTTTGATGAACGAGCAAGTTTAGTTCGACCCAGCCGTGCACTTTATTCTTCAAACCGCTTTACCATCTCTTGATTTGAGTTTTTTTCTTACGATTTCAAGCTATCTATGACTTATTGATGTTTAGACCTTCCAATTGTAACATTTCGGATATTTTAACAAGATAACATTCAATAAACACTTCAACAATAAGTGATTTGGGTTCAGCTATTACGTCAGTCTTTTGATCCATAAACAAACACACCACATTATTCTTACCTCTTCGGATGACTCACCGACCTTCGCTCAAAGGCAAAGCAATTATCAACTTAGTGTTGACATTTTCCTCAATTAATCATAATTACCACATACTCGTATATATCCGACATTGATTGGCATTTTCCAACAAAATGTTTCCTCTGTTGCTCTTTTCAGGTAACTTGAAGGCCGATTCAACTTCACATTCTAAAGCTAACCCATTAATGGATAGGTACATATTTCTGATTACTTCTCAACCGACGACGTTCCTATCTACCCACATCGAAGAATGGCAACAAAGTAGCCTGCTATTGCAATTTCTATCTCAAACCGATTATTTGAAATTCCCCCAACAACACAGCTGTCCGCACCCACTTGCTCGTGCATGTGCGGTTGTGTGCACTCTAAATTCAAACCACTAATGAAATATCAGCTTTCATTTTTATTCCATTTCACCACTTATGCCTCTCTCATTATCCCCGGCTAGTGGCGCACCAACATCGTGATGAATACTGCAACAGATACGAATATACCTACAAAGGTAACCGAACGCCATTAACCATGCAATTCCAAATGACACTACCATTCAATCTAGGACACCGCACAATTCAGCTGTAGATACTTGTATATACCACAAATTCACTTGGCTGCCGCTCTCATTCAAAATAAGTTTCGCTGTTGTTCAACGGTGTCCGGTGTGTGACTGTGTCTGTCTCTGTATGGTGCTAACAATAAATTCAAATTAAATTGCTAAGTTTGAGCTGGGAAAATTGAAAGCCGACAAAGGTCCATATAGATCGGGGGGGATACATAAACATGTGAAAATTTGTTAGCAGTACTCGCACTTTGGTGGAAAACGTTCGCAGAGTGCAGGCCTTCCTCGCTGAAGGATTATAAAAACCCGATCTCATTTTCGGTTCTGTCTGATTTCGGTACAAAACTGTCCATACACGCCATAGGCAAATGGATGGCGGTAGTAAATTACTCACTGGCTGCGGCGAAAATATATTTCATGATCCAACTTAGGTAGGGGGTTGTGCTGTCGCTGATGATGGTGGAGACTTTCGAATCAATTTGCCAAACTGGTAACGCGCATTTGTCTGTGCGGTCCATTTGTGTAACCTTACATTGATTCATGTCACCGTGTAGGCGGGTGACGGCGAGAACAGTATGTTTCACAGGAGAGGATCGGCGATGGCTCTTTGTACTGAAGTGAAATGCAGTTGTACCAACTTATATTTTAGAAAAAGCATTACTGGATGGAATCTGTTTTTGGTAATGGATGGGGCAATTTGACCCCTGGTCTTGAAGATATATTTAAATAAACACATCCACACTCTCCCCCAAATAGTTTCAGATAGGAGAGTTAGATCAAATAGCTAAAAAAAATATAGTTTTTGCAACAGATCCGCAAGGACCCTATAGTCCGAGCTTCTCACAACTATTCGTTTCGTGTGAGTTTTTCATTTTTGGGACAAAAGGAAGAGATCTACGATTTTATGCCGAGTTCAAACGGTTAATTGAGAAGCACTTTCGGACAGTGGCGACGCGTCCTGTTGTTCATTTCGTTCATGAAAGCCTAACTTTTAGAGAATAAATATTAACAATTAAACTTTTTTTTTTCACTTGTCCTCAAAGTCCTAACTACAGTCTAGTATTAGTGTATCTCCCAACTTGAGAAGTTGAGCCAAATTGGAATTCATACAAAACGAAATACTTAACTGCGACAGCAATACTTTCCACTTATTCCGCTACTTACATCAAAATTAAAAAAAATTTTGCAATAGCCACTTATCCCCTAAGTCCTAACCAAACTTCAGTAGATTTCTTAGTGAATTTTCGAACACGTGTCAGTCTCTTGTGCACTTGAGCCCATTCATAATTAATACCTACCGGAACGAAGAGCGGCTGCGACTGCGACACGAGCGGGAACAATACATACTTTACATTTTCACTCGCTCAGATGAGTTGGAAACGAAATGTATCCATCAAAAATAAATGCTATAAAAAAAGTAAATATAAGCCAATTCGTACCCACTATTTCATTCAGCTCAGTGGTTCAGAGTGGTGTGCCGCTTGGGTGGATGAGATTGCTTTGACTTTTTTCGAGTGAAGGTGTGAAAATGAAAATAATATCAAAGTTAATTCTGATTTTAGTGGAAAATCTGTCTTCGTACTTTGCTATCTATTTTTCAAATTAATTAAAAAAGAACTAAAAAATATTCAAGAATAACAATAGTGCAGAATAGGTTGACCGATCTTAACATTGAATAATAATCTTTTGAGAGAAAAATAGTGAGAAGGTTCAATTAAATATTTTTTATTTAAATATTATATCACAAAAATATTGAGAAAACATTAAATTTAATGAACTGAACGCCTACACTTCTTACTCATGCGGCGCCACTGCTCTTGGATGTCTGTCAGACTTTCGCGAAAGATGGCACAATGGACAAATCTTAAGAAGTAATTTGGGTGTTTTCCGGGGCTCGAACATGGGACCCCTCGCTAAGTTGTCTAACACTCTAACAAAATCAATATAAGCAGTCAAAAAATAAAAGTCAAATAACTAATGAGAACTAAATCTGTGGGCTTCAAATAAAAGATTTCGCCTTTTAATATAAAAATTCGTTTTATTTTAATCCAATATTTGTTCTTCAAGTGAAAAAGGTAAAAAGCAGATGCAGAAAAACAATTGCAAAGGTTTTGAATCAGTGCACAGCAGCTGTTTATGACAGATAACAATATCGAAAAGGGTTTCTTACAAAGCAGCAATAAAATGTGTAGGTTAAAACATTCTCTTAGTGACTTGAAGATGGCGTAGTCAGCTATTTGAAATTCAATTATGTATAGGTTGCCACAAATCAACCTGAAAGTGCGCCATCTATGGGTCAGTAATAGGAACACTGTTTGACACAGGCCCACGTAAGGTTGACGTTTCTGTGTTTTTCCTGCTGGATAGTTTTCGAATCCACTTCAGATAGATAAATCTCCAAAAAACACCTTACGTGCCGAGTTGAAAGGGTTCTTCAATAGTTTTTATCCTGGCTTCCTGTAGACCTGGGCGCCGAAGTCGTGCAAAAATCCAATGGAGAATGGAGTGAAACAAACGCTTTCACGAAATAAGTCCTTTAGCAGAGCTCACGAAAAATGTTATTGACCTTTTTATTCAAAATTTATCCACCAACGCTAGGCGCACATGCGTTTTTCATAGTTGGGAGACGCCTTTAAACTAACAACCCTTGCCCAGTAGGCTGACACTGCGACCTGAAAGATACCTAGCTAGCTACCCTAGCCCAACTACAATCAATTTCTGTGATGCTTTCTTTATTTATCGCTCGTTACAAGAGTATGGGTACCAGTACAGAACCCTGTGGTACACCACACCTCCTATTGATTTTCCAAACATTCAAACCTAATTTCGCCTCAAATTAAAACACCATACTTAAGCCGTTGCATTTCCTAATAGAGTTCAATGGTACCCATCAAACTGTAAAAACTGTAATGTTCCTTGTAACCACCACTATACGACCCTGCAGTTGTACTCGAACAAACCATGATTCCCACTCCATATTGTGTGTGCAAAACACTGGTAGCCAGACGACGTCCTCGTAAATTGTGTTCGCTGAAATCGATACAAATCCATGTGTGGTGCGGTGGCACATGCACTGTGTAAAATGGGCTTTTCCAAATTTTCACTGCAAAGGTGAACCACAAAATCCCCGCCAGTCGTCAATTTGTGAATATAGCCGCGCGAAAATCGCACAGGTTCACTAACTGCTATATGAGGATGGCATTTGAAAGGTGATTTGTTGTCGCTCCGAGTTTCTGGCACTCACTACAGGATCAGAGGCGATTTTGCATTTTTCAACCAACCCCAGAGAGTGTGCGTTTGTATGCGCGGTTTAATGGTCATCGTGCCGTTGATACTGTGTGTACACGAAAAGTCGCGCACAAATCAAATTTATTGCGATCCCTATCTTTCCGCTGGACTCGTATCGATAGTGCTTTTAATTGATGTATTTTGTGGCGTGGAAATAATTTTTATCTGCTCTCTCTCTCTCTCTCTATGGTCGTTTTTGTCTCGCGTCTGTTTGTCTTGTTGTCTTCTGGTTCGGAAAGATGATTAATTAGAAAAGTTGTAAATCTTGGCAAGGTGGCTGCCAGCCGTTAGTGGCCTGGCTATGATTGGGGGGAGTGTCACAAGTCATAAATTGTTTTGTTTGTCATTAGCGGTGTGATACTTTATTATTATTATTATTTTTTTTTTTTTTTTCAATTTATCGATTGTGGGAGGGTAATTTTATATTCAATTGGCATTGCATTCGGAACAATTGAAAGTAAATAACGGAAGTCATCGGTCAATGTTTACCATGTGTCGCTGTCAGATAGAGAATTTAATTTATTCGCTTTATGACCTTCGGTTATTTGTCATTTGGCAGCAGCGATTCGAGTCAATGAGTTTTAGGGGATTAATGAATGTGGTTAAGGTGCCGGTGTTGTTTCCTTCCGAATTTGCTTGCAATGTGTTTGTCGCAGGTCTGCGCAGTCTTAATGAAGGTATTAGTGGCCTGGATAAGAGGTGGAACTTATGTAGATCTTAATCGATTTTTGTGAGCTATTCAGTAAAATGGAATCATATAAACGGGCAAATATACATTGGCTACATCTGGTCGCCTAAATGAAGTGGCCATCAGAAGTTACTTCCAAGTCTAAGCTTACGTACGGCATACTTGCAGGTTTGAGTGACATTATGTCCGCAACAGATACGAAATAACTGTGTGTATGACCCAACTATGGTAACAAACTTAATGCACTCGTAAGCGCACGCAAATTAAGCAAACGCACACTTATGTGCGCAACATTTTTTTTAAGATATTCCTTTTTTTCAAATGTAGAAATGCGCTTTAAAGCTGAAAATACACGCCGAGACAAGCACTCCGAAGAAAGGAAGAATTTTAAAGCTGATATCGGGTAGGTTATGAAACAGTCCATCGGTGTGCGATACGTGACAGTAGGACGACGTAAAACATGCTTAAGGAATGGCGAAAACATCACAAGAAGGGGAGCTGGGAGCAGTACAGTGTTTCGACGTAAAGAACTAAGCAGTTTAAGGTACTTGTACAAAGTTTGAACCATCTACTGGCGGAAACGACCTATTTAAATGCAAAATAAATAGAGCTCGTGCTACAACTGGAATAGTATCTCCAGCTTGGGGTACCCGTTAAATTTCATTTCGCACTACGTGGAGACTCTCCGATGCTGACATAGAATCCCTTGATATTGTATGCCTGGGAAGTCTGGACGTCACAAAAAAGTTCAATATCTTATCCGCTGTCTGAGTGACGCTTTTCTCTCACTCTCTGTAAGTTCAACCGTTTTTATTGAGAATTGAATTCTCAGTCTCAAAGTACACCTCCGACAACATATATCCGCTAATCTGTATCGACATTGCCTTATAGGTCGTCATATCCAATTGGTTTGCCCCCATTCAAAATGACGCAAGCACCCTCCCCGACTTATTGCAAAACAAAGTAATTCGCCCAAGTCAGACAAATAAAAATAAATCAGTGATCTCACTATTCTGGCAAATTTTCTGTCTGCCAATTATCAGACCGATTAAGATTGGCCAATTGATTGAGATCACCATTACATTGTTCAAACGTATGCAGTGTTTCACTTCTTCAGTCTGCTGGGTCCGTCAAAAGCGAAAAACCCATTAAATCCTAGGAATGTCGGTCTCATCATCACATGACCGGAATTTAATTGAACTCCATCCCTGTTTGCCTATATATCTATAGCTGGATGATACCACACAACACCCGACTGATTTGTAAACCAAGTGTCCACACAAACTCCATGAACAGTGTATGTAAATAGCTCCGAGTAGTTTCCAAGAGGGGTTGGACGGATTGGACGCATCAAAATGAATAAATTCTAGGGAATGCCCTAAATAAACAGGCCTTATCATCGAAGGGTGTATGGTGGTTGTATCGTTCAATGGGTTATTTGTGTTTCTCGTTTATTTGACACGACATCGAATTTGCGATTGCACGTTGTCCCAAAAAAGAAAAATCCTATCAACCCAGGGCGGTGCAAAAATTCCATAATGGAATAAAAATGTGTCTGAACTACATGAGAAACATTTAACGCACTTAATTGAGTGAAACAAATGAATAGTGCGGTTGATTGGATAGTGGATACATAGGACACAGAGTATCTATCAGTGCACAGCTGCAATCGATTTTGGCTATCAATTTATTAAAACTGTCAAAATGCCTGGTGCGGGATATTGCACACGAATATTTCTATGGGCAAAAAAACCCCCCCCCGCCCAACCCAATGTGCATTTAATTGCAGGTGTGCGCAACAAACATATCCGAAACGATGGTTATTTCTTAATTGAATGCTGCACACTTGATGCAAACACAAAACGGATGAGGTTCCATTTTGATGAATTTGCCTGCGGCCATCGCTATGGATGGATGCGGATAAAAACACTCTATGAAAAATAGGGAATATATTTTATTGGGCATTAATGGAGTGCAGTCGAAATAATATTTTTTTTTTGTTTCTTTCGTTTTAATTGAAAACTTTACTTATGTTTGGTCACGCGTTAAGCTTAATTGGGAATGCACTGAACATTTGTTATTGGTTCAAGTCTTTTGTTTAGTTGCAGTCCATTTAGGATAAATTTCATGGGAACCACTTTACCGTTTATTGTTTTGGGCGTATATCCTATACCCTGTGCCATTGGAAATATTTGCCAGAGTAAAGTAGCCTTTTTACTCGTACTTTGGGTGGGGATGATTAGCTTAGGACTAAAGTAAATTTGAATTAAAATAGTCACTAAGGAGAGTGTTTATTTTAGTAGACATATACCACCACACAAGGTGTACTGAGACACACTTATAATTTTTCTCTTTGGATCTTGCTTAAAATAGAACGAAAAATAACAGTGACAAAAAAGGAAACAGCCACTCATAGTGAAGAGATTTTGACATTTAGGAAGAAAGTCTAACAAGGTTTATTGTAAATTTTTGAGCGAACTCCTTCTCTTTAAATTCCTGTGTAACTTCTGCATAACCCTTTTGCGATGTAATAGAATCTAAATCCTGCTCCATATAAAGCTCTATGGCTTTCTGGGACATCCAAACGGATTGGGTGAGTTTTAATACCCTTTTCACACTGAGCCAAAAACCGTGTTTTCGTGAAAACACTCGGAAACTTCATCGAAAGCAGAAGTTTTCCCATACATATTTCCGTTTTCAAAACGAGTCATCTAAAGTCGTTTTCCACGAAAAGACCACTAAAGAGACTTCCAATCGTTGGGCTGTTGAAACAAACACACGTTATGCAATATTCAGCAAATTCAGCAGAATAGCTGACCGAACAAATGTCACAACTTAACATCATATTCCACAATTAATTGATGGGCTAGTATTAATTTTAAATGCACCAAATTCATTTTATATGTAAATGAATGAAAATAGCAGAATCAGTGAGGTTAAGGATTAAACGAAATTTTAATCTAGGTTATGGACTATTCACATGAGAGCGAATTGCGAACTGCGAACAAGCGAAATTTCGTAGTTGCTGACATTTCATTCACATGAAAACTTTTTTTAGTCGCCGGCAGCGTTGCCGCTGAAAAATTTCAAAAAGGGGACTAAAAAGGCGCCCGAGCCGAAAAAAGGGGCCACCAGATAAAATCAAATAAAATTAAATAAAATGAAAACAGATCAACAAAGAAATTTATTTATTCATCACGAAGCACTTCTTTGCATATGTTTGCATTCTTTTTCGTTCAATAAAGAATAAAATCTTACTTCAACTAAAAAAGGGGCCATTTTCAAAAAATTTCAAAAAGTGGGGCCAAGGATCCTGTGCCTCAAAAACGGGCCATTTGCCCTAAAGGGGCCAAACGGCAACGCTGGTCACAGGTTACCACGAAACAGTTTAATTGTTGTAGGTTAAGTTCGAACGAATTTTTCGTTCGCGGGTTTGTGGATCGCGACTGTTTTATGTGGATTGTGAATAAAGTGTGACAGTTCGCGGAAAAATTGTTGTAATTGTAAATTTAGCTATTTAAATCAATTTAGACGCAGCTTTTTTTGTAGATAAGATGTTAGATTAATTAAATATAATGCTTTTGCATTAAAACAAAAGCAATTTTCATTTATTAAATACAGCTAAATTGATTTCTTCGCAGTTCGCCTATTCGCAGTTCGCGTTCATGTGAATGGTCCTTTTGACCTCTTGGTCTTCTCGTAAGATATAAATCAAACAGAATCTAGATGTCAAAATAACGATAACCGACCCTAAGAGTTTCAGCTCATTTCATGTTATAGACTGTCTGCTCCTCTCTCTGGTTTAAATTCGAGGGGAACGACAGCGACCAAGACAGGTCCTGTCCTTAACCTTGCGATAAGAACAAAGACTTTCAACGCTTTGTCAGCTTTTTGAAAACTGCATGCCTCGAGGAAGATCTGCACTTTTAAGTTCAATAAAATATGCATTTAACCTTTAGTCAGCAGAGGCAGCTAGAAGCTCATCGAATGTGAGTTAAAGTTTAGTCTGTTAGGCTTTGAAACCGCACCAAGTCATCACAAAGAATCAAATGTTTAATACAAAAATTTGTTCCACGAAGCTGTGCCTTAACAGCAAGTGTAAATAAAGCTATGTTCAGACGATTGGCAGATCTGACAATATTGTCAGGTCTACAAAGGAAAACATTGTCCCAAATGTCAGCAAACCGTGTGAACTGTCATTTTTTTCTACCAATATTTTCAGAACAGCCATTGTCATATCATTGCCATGCCGTATCTGCCAGTCGTCTGAACACCCAATTTTATCATTGTCAGACCATTGTCAAACGTTTAGGACACTTGCAGACTCATTTGCTATTGGCAGATGTGCTGTGGTTGCGACATCTGCAAATTTTTGCATTTGTAAACAAATATTTTTTCATAATTTGAACGAACAAAAAGTTTCAGTGTTATTTTCTTTCCATTTTTCTCTAGACTGGTGCAAAATGTGTGAATTATATAATTCCAAATATGTACGTGGACGAAGAAGTCCAAAAGGATCTTGGAAAGTTTACAACCCTTTTCTTATTTTAAGATAGTTCTAAAAGGATCTAGAAATATTTATGATCCTTTTTAATTGCTTTTTGTCTTATATGTCGTTGTTTAATTTTTCATCAGGAAGTTCGAATAGATGCTTTAATGCGATTGGCTCAAGGGGGGGTAGTTGGAGTTTTAGAGGAAGTTTCGGTGCTATTTTCTGTAGATTTGTGCAAAATGAATCAACTAAATGATTTCAAATACGAGGATTAAGCAGACAATCCAACATTTTGGCCGACTGCAATTCCACCACCTTCGCAGTCACCGATAAAATATAAACTGGAAAAAAAAACGAAAGTGCAAAAATCATAGAGGAAAAAAGTTGAAAGTGAAAGTGCATAAGAACAAATTTTAAAACTGATTGTTGAAACCGAGGCCTTTGGTGTTCTAGAATTAAAAATCGTTTTCTGTGCATTGTGTACATTCAATTACGTAATGAAATGAAGTTACCTGAAGATATTTGTCTGTCCACAGGCACTTTGTAGACTGCACCCAGAACATTTGGAATGATGGATGAGATCGTTGACACGGGAATACGGAACGAATATTGCAAGGACCGAACATTTTCAGAGGTAGCTATAGGTATCGTAGAGTCAACACACACACCGCTCAGACGCTGAAATGCTCGCGTTTATATTTTTTTCTTGTTTTTGGATATGCGGAGTCACCAAAGTTAGGAGATCAACGAATTGTTTGGAGTCCATACGCAAAAAATTGCGATGCAATTCTGGCTCCTCAGCTCTCAATTCCAGAAGTAGGTTTGTGTAAAATCCCTCCTGCTGTCAGCGGGCCACCCAAACCTTCGTCCAAGCAGATCGTAAACAAACGAACATCTACCAACCGTTGAACTGGCAATCCAACGTGCGGCGCATTTGCAAGTTCATCGCTCTTCCGTGGACCAGTTTTAAGATCCCCAACAGAAAGTCACTAAAAGTCGTCTTTTTCTCTGTAATGGCTTCTTGGACTCCAGGCGTTTAGGCCTAGCAGTGCCACACCGAGTCTCTTGTGATCGTTTCCCAAGCATTGCAAGTAAGTGGTCAACTTGCGGTTGGTTGTTATAAGGCACACCCAAATGTCAACTATCCTAAAAGCAAACTCCTAACCCAGATCACAATTAATATTTCAAACTTCATGAAATGTTTCCCTGGGATTCAATAAAGCTCTTGGCTTGTTGATTCCAATGCATGCTTCGTGCATTTAATAGTCTAACCCGAGGGTATATAACCAGAAGAGGGTATTGGGAAGCGTCAGTGAGAATTAGGAACGGGTTGGAAAAGCCAATACAGAACTACTACTGTCTAGGCGATTTATTCGTAATAAACCGGTAGCACACATCCTTGAGCGACTGAAATACGTGCTGCCTTAACATTGCCAAATACACAGCCGCCCCAACTCATCGCCCCCGAACTTAATCGCATCCTTTGTTCACCTTCAAACAGGTATTCCTTTTAGGATAACGAAAACCCTCTTAGAGTATTTACTACCAACTTCCGATAATTTTATCGCATCGGCAAGCTATAAGCACACAGATCCGTCATAAGCACCAGAAAATACTCACAATCCATCACCATAAATCAAATAGAGCAGATTTAGGCTATCATCCACCGACCACACCCCCAGGGGGATATCTCTAGAGCCGTATTATCTAGGTAAACGTCTTAGTAATAAATATCAAATTTCCTGCTCACCCCTCATAACGTCTTTGCCAAAGTCCTATCAGCAGTTACACCACCGCCGTCGTTATAACACTTCCCGATCCCGATTCTTCTGCAATCGATACACCAAGTACGAGAATGCCCAACCAAACCAAAACCAGTGAAGAAAAAAAAAATGCCGGAAATTAGGACAAACAACGAGCATGCAACAATGGAACGAATGAAAACTTGGCACTTTGAAGCGGAAATTAATTTACTTTGTACAAGGATAAGCGGGCCGAACATCCACCAAATGGAAACGGAGTCGAGTAGAGAGAAAGTTTTCAATTCACAGCTAAAATGTGTTAGTGCGCTATCCGTGCATGACATCTCTTCACCCAGGAGGAGCACTAATCACCCATCCCACTGCTTACCACCAAACTACAAGCTCCAAATTAATTCGCCACTTTAGACCTGTGTGAGTGTGTGTGTGTGTGTGTGTGGTATGTGTGCCCCTGTAAAGCTCAATAAAGTGCAATCAATTAAACCATTCCCGATAAGGATCTTCGACAGGATTGCGTGTTTTGGCAAAGGATATACAGGGACGGCGACGACGAAGGAAAAACCACCACACTGCACTAACATCTGCCATTCGTTCCGTTGCGTCCACTTGCACAATGTGGCTGTGGCTTGGTGCGGCGCACTATAACGCTAACGCTAAGTAAACAAAAGGTGATTTGAATTTTGCGTTTGGGCTCGCGTTTTGCTTTCGTTTGTGTTTTTCTTGTTCGTAGCACGCTGAACGATTTCAATCGGCACGTATGATCGTAATTAACCACGTATGCAAATTTTGCGCTATGAAATGTGGATATTTAACGAGATGTGCGAGTGTTGATATCGGCCGCTCGATGGAAAATTGAAGAGTGTGCCCGGTGCCGGTACTTATAGCGTGGGGGGTAGTTGTATATACCTACCGTGGTCGGCGGTTGCATTTGTAAATCGCTTTTGAGTGTACGTTCTAATTTTGGCGACAGTTGCAAATGTTAATGCTCTGCTGATTATGTTTGCTTAATGAGAATGAGAATGGTTTTCTTTGGGCGACACGACTTTATGGGAAAATGAGGAAGCACACGGTGCAGAGTTCTGCACTCGGCCTAGGACGAAGAATATTCGACTGCACGATTTCTATTCTATTCACTAAATTCGAAAGCGATTTGTTTAACATCGACAGACAGTTGATTGCCACTTAAACTTTTGAGATTGGCAATGTCGTTGGACAAGTCAGCAAACGTCGCGTTCCACGAGGGAAGGAAGTATAAGACTTCGGACATTCGCACACAAAGAGATAAAGAGATAAAAGCGGAACGACCATCCACAAATACCGGTAAAAAGTGTAGTACTACGAATAAAAGTTTGCGGAACGCCAGCTGTCGTTTCAATGGAATCTAACATCGTTGATCAATTTCATACTGCTGCACTAGTAGCTGTCGAAAACAGAAATTTTTAGGTGACCATAAGTGATAAAAGCTTGTCCATTAAATAAGTCAAACGTTGAAACCCATAAAAGAGCTGCACAGCTTTGTTTCTTAAATTCAAACTTCTTATTGCTCGTTTGGCAGCAATCCCACCGACGAAACGAAAAAGCGACAGGTTCTTGTGCAAAAACTCCGATCCTCCATGAAACAAAAAAAGCGAGTGGTCATTGTCTGTAGTTCCGATCTGCAAGTAAACGAAAAATACAAAGGGAAACTGGAGAGGGTTGCGCACGTTTTAAGGGACGTCATGGGATAGAAACGAAAAGGCAACCGATTCGGAGTAGGGAACATAGAGAGAGGTAATAACGTCGGTCCATCTCCAGTCCGTACTTTAGAGTGACAGATTTTGTAACTTTTATATCAAGCTTCATAAAGGTTGACTTTAACTAGCCTTTAGAGAAATTTGGTAGACATACATATGACCAATATGTCGAAGAAGCTGAATCATCACTGTTCAGGAACTACTACAGCAAACTGAACCACTAAATGTACTTCCTTAATAGTTACGGAATCGACAAAATAAGTACCATTTTCAAACTGAGAGGTGAGCTCGTTCATTTAAATTTTACAACCCATCGACCAGATTTACCAATAATTTGTAGCCCCTGCAACATGAAGAAAAGAGAAAATATCTTCGTTTTCTTGGAGTTTGTCCGATTTTAAAAGAATTTCGAATATCAATGTTCGGAAAACATGTGTTAGACGAAGATGAAGCAATGAGCATCTTAAATGGAGAAAAAGGATGGAAGATCTTATATGATTACTCACTAGCAGCCCTTTCTTTATAAAGCGTATCAAAGAAGGAGATTTTTAATGTAAAACTTAAGTTTATATGTTGTCAACCTTAGACCATCAATTGGTTCCACATCAGGGATGTTACGGAGGTGGTTTTACCGGAGTCGGAAGCCTCATACCGACCTCCGCGGAGTCGGAGTTGAATCGGAGTCGGAGGCGGAGGTCGACCGCAGACACAAATTAATTATTAAAATATAAAATTTGAAAAATCAATTTTTATTAGAATATTAACAAAAAAAAATACAAAACCGTATTGTATTGTAAGTGTAACATTTCGCAACTCGATAATTCTTTGTCGTTCATGTTTATCGGTCGTCACCGACTCCGAACGAAAAACCTCCGATGTGATTATATCGGAACCGAAGCCGGATTCGGAGGTGTAATTTCAACCGGAGGTTCCGACATATCGGATTCGGAGTCGAAGCTCCGTATCAACCCTAGTCCACATAGATTGAAACCGCTTTTCATTTTGGAGCCACATAGATTAGTATGAATCTCATGGGCTCTTGAAGCTCCATTGTAAAATGATCCTCTAGCTCGTGTTACGAGTAGCTCATGATATGAGGTCTGTTTATCTGCTAGAACCACCCAGATTTGAGTATGAATCTCAGGAGTACTTTGAGATTGACATTCTTCAAATTATGTACGTCATCGAAGAAGTTACTGTTGAGAATCCTCTGTCTGATGTTTTTAAGGGCTGGGCATTCGCAGAGTAGATGACGAACAGATTCAATTTTTTTCGATTCAATTCAATTCAATTTTATTTTCTTTACTAATACAAATTGTGTAGATACAAAACATTTAAATAGGATACAAAGTTAAAAATAAAAACAAATGACACAATGAATTAATAAAGAACCTGCAATCTATAGTTCATATGGAACTAGAGGCGAAAGCAGTTGGAATAATATTAATATAACAGTAAAACATATTTGTGGTTGCGATAAGGTTTGTACTTATACATTATGTTCAAAATTTTTTTAAAAGAATACAATTTTTTATATTTACAAAATTGAGCGCAAAAATTTGAAGAACAAAGTAATTAAATGGTTACCTATAGTAATTGATTCATATTTTTATAATTTAAATCGAAGAGCAAAAGTTTGACCTTTTTGAGAAAAAAGGATTCATTTCTAATAATTCTAATATTATTAGGTAGGTTATTAAAAAGCCTGGAGCAGTTGACGTATACAAATTTAAAAACCTTAGCAAGATATTGATTGTTAACTCTAAGGCTAGAAGAACACCGGTTCAAAAGATAACCAGATCTGGCGAGGAAAATCTTTAATACTTTATAGAAATATAAATGCTTCGGAGGTAGGACTTTGATGCTTCTAAAAAGTATTAAACTATCATTTTGACGACTTTTATTACAGATAAGACGAAAAATGTGTTTTTGAGAAATCAGAAGTGGATTCATTTTATTGTTGTGTGTTCCACCCCATGGAACTATGCCATATTCAAGCTTAGAGTGCACTAAACCATAACAAATACACTTAAGAAGTTCTCGTGAGCAATAACATTTTTTTAAAAAGTATAATTGCCTTGTGGCAGCCATTAGATACTTCTTAAGTGCAGCCGTATGTACAGACCAACCCATCTTCCAATCAAGCTGAACCCCAAGGTACTTGAATGACTTGACGCACTCAATATTAAAGCATTTATCAGAGCATGAGCGTTCATCAAAAAATGTCAGTGGATTCACTTCCGAGCTACAAATTTCTTTACTGTGATTATATTTCTCACAACTTGCACAGTGAAAAAAGTAAGATCCATAGTCTAACTCCTTACCAGATACATTAAAAAACATAATTTTGGTTTTGTCACTTATTACCAATTTATGCATTTTGAACCAATGGCCTAGGATTTCCAGGTCATGATTAATATCTGCTTAAAGATCCAAAGCAGAGTCGCTGTGAAAAGCACATGCCATGTCATCAGCGAACGCATTAACTTTGCTACGATATTTTTGTAAAAGAAGTGAGTTAATAAATATTAAAAATAATATTGGACCAAGCACAGAACCTTGAGGAACTCCCAAAGAGATGTTACTTGTAGAGCTGAAATGCCCATTAATTTTAACCCTTTGTCCTCTAGCAGATAGGTAGGAACGGAACCACTTATGCATTACGCGTCTAAAACCACAATTGTACAATTTGTCCAAAAGTATTTTATGAACGACAGTATCAAAGGCTTTTGTTATATCGATAAAGAGAGGTGCAGTTAATTTCCTGTTATTAATGCCATTGTATATATTAGTTCAGAAGTTTAAAAGGGCACCTTCTGTTGAATAACCAAAACGAAATCCAAATTGGCATTCACTAAAAAATTTGGTTTTATCTAAAAATTGTATCATTCTGTTTTGTACTGCTTTTTCAAAAATTTTCGAAAAAACCGAAAGTAGGGAAATAGTTCTATAATTATTTATTGAAGTTTTATTTCTTCAACGTCCCTACAAGTTCTGCAAAAATCAATATGCAGTATCCCCAGCCATTCCGCTTACCGACAATGTGCCGTCTCTTAAGGTCCTTCGTCGTTTGGATAATAGCGGCTACCTCTGCTTGAAAGGCACTGCAGCCATCGTTAATTCTAGTATTGAATCTCCTGTCAAAATCGAGGATGGGGGGTAGGTATTCTAGTCACCTTCTTCTTCGCGCCGCATTCCATTGGGATGCAATGATGACCATAATCCAGACTCTCTTAGCCTGATTGCGGTTTTAACCGGCTTACTGCTGTAGTAAATGTCCAGAGGTGTAAGGTTTAGCACCACCTCCATAGCTGTGGAGTATTTTTAGCAGTTCATCAAATACGAGGAGCCATATGAGCGGTGAGAGAACTCCACCTTGAGGTGTTCCCCTACTGAACTTCCGTTCAGTGCTGACGCCCCCTAGCTGTGACTTGATTCTACGTGTGCCTAGCATGAGTCCAATCCAGTCACATAGAATGTAGCGCCGTGTCAACAGATCTGCTTTTCATGTACGCATGTTGTGATCGCCGATCACTTGACTTACGTACACATCGATTAGTCGTTCCATTGTTTTTAGCATAAATGACGACAAACTGATTGGTCTGAAGTCCTTGGCTGTGGTGTGACTAGCCTTCCCTGCCTTTGGAATGAAAATCACTCGTACCTCATGCCATTTCTCAGGAACATAGCACAGCCTCAGACAGCACGTGTAAATGCATTTTAGCCATGGAATAATAGCTTCCCCTGACTTCTGTAGCATTATGGGTCGAATATTATCTATGCCTGGTGCTTAAAACGGGGCAAATGTGTCGACTGCCCAGGCTATTATCTTCTCGTCTATTATCTCGGCGATTGTTCCTTGATCCATTTCCCCCTCGACAAAACAGTGCATCCTGGGAAGTGAGTTTCCGTCAGTATTTCCAGTGTCTCTTTATGTGATTCGGTCCAGCCCCTTCTTAGCGAAGATATAGGTATCGGTCCCTTTGAAAGGACTTTCCTCAACCTAGATGCTTCGGTTGTGGATTCAATTGATTCGCAGAAAGTCCTCCAAATAAAAACTTTGAAAAATTCGAATCACACTTGTGAAATAATTTCGATTGTTTATTTCTTTGAGTGTACCGCATGCAATTAGTCGATTTTCAATAAAAGTGTCAGACATGTACGTGATCTCGGTCATTTGCGGTGTACACTCGAAACAAAAAGTCCCAAGAGAGAGCTGGCGCGAGGGCAAGTTCAGTCGCACCTTCTGTCGCTCATACCGCCGCCAGTCGTTATTTCAATTCAATTCGACGCGTGCGATTATCAACAAATTACTGGACATGCAAAGCTGCATTTTAATATTTGTTTTGTCATGTGTGCTGTGCTGATTGTGGCTAATGGGTGGCGCTGTTCCACGGATCCCTCCACTATTGAGAAAGAACTCCGCTATATTCCGTTTAACGAATAGAAAAAGGGGTAGTTTTAATACCCCTGCCTCGAACTTCCGTTTTTTTTTTCCAACTTTTATGTTGTAGCACTGTTTATGTCTGCACGACTGTTGATGATGATTGATAACTTTCGCATGATGTGTCGCTTTGCAAAATGCAAAACAATAACAGCGGCGACAGCAAAAAAATAAATAAATTAAGTAGCAGCAGCGAGGTAGAAAGTTGTTTGCTCTACACACCTAGGCTGTTGTTGTGTGCATTGTTTGTTCGCAGTCGGATCGTATTAAGCCAGAGTAGGCATATCGCGCTCTCTGTTGCTGTTTGGCTTCTCATTTAGCATGAGTAATGTGCGTGGTTGTTGTTTTTATTTTTTTGCTAATAACGGTTGCAAAATTATGTATATCATCTATTTGTATCTGCAACGAGTCATGAAATGCGATTCAAACCGAATCAAATGTGGTTGCAATTCGTAAGCCGATTTATTATTGAATTTCTGTACGGGAACATTGTACCGATCGATTTCTAGTTGTTCATGCCTTATTAAACAACCTAAGGCCGGGCCATTACTTATGCAACACTACATGGAGACAGCTGGGGTTTAAGTAGTAAATTCCTTAAGCTCGCACTTCCCAACTGTTCCGGCGCACTAAGCGCACTTGAATGGATTGCAAGTTAATTAAAACAGAAATCACATCGATTTGCGTGATAGATTCGAATTCTGTTTACATTAGTAACACATTTGCATAATGCAGCACCGTAATTTGTAAATTAATTCACGAGTCAATAAGCAATTAAGTAGTAAGGGCTGCCAGAAACCCATTGCCGCGCCGATTAATGCACAACTGCCTATTTGAATTTAGCGCTGCGATTGGAAACAAATTTCCCTAATTGATGGACGGCTACGGTGTTTTTTGTTTCACTGATTTATCGGTATTTTATTTTTAGTTAAATTTTGCAAATTTGTTGCAAATATTTTAACTTTTCAATGACACACAACTGTGTTGAGGCGTGCAGCAGCAGCAACAGCAGCGGTATCGATATGTCAATGGCCGGACAGGATTGTACACAATTGCGCGAATGGTGTGTTAAAAACTAATTAAAAGATTATATTACCGTAGGCGGATTGCTCATAAAAAGTGTCACCTTAGAATGTTCGCACAAACATGATGTGTCAATTGTGGTTATTAACATAATAAACCAGGTTTAATGAGGGCTAAGCTGTTGAGAGATCAGTGGAGATTATTTGCGCTGTGAATGGGTGTGTGTGCTGTTTGATGTGAAAATAATGACACGACCGTGCGTTTAATAGTGAGCTTTTGTAAATAGTTATTGTTTGTTTGCAGGGAAATTGTTGTAAACAGAAATTATGTGCTATTAAAGAAAATAATGCTTTCATTTTTAAACTTACAAGTGAAGAGTTTTTAAATTGTATCATAGGAATTCTCGAGCGCGCTTGGTATCATTTTTAAGCTCTTGTAATGATCATTTTTACCATCTTAAGGTTCGAGATGATGAGATCTTAAAATTCATTTGGCAAGTCCTGAAGAAGTTCTCGAGAGTAGTTGTCGCAGTAGTCTCATTAAGAACGTTTTCAACTGCTTTGTATTGATGCGACTCTATTTCCTCCACTGAACTGTTTGGTAGGGCTATCCGCCTTTGACACCTAATACAAATATGTCTACAAAGGTGGGCTATAAGTCCATAGTTAATTTTTCAAAGATGGGACATAATTCCAACATTTTGTAAGTGGAATAATATGCTGCCATAAAACAGTCCAAAACTTACGTTTCAGGCATTTTTTTCTTTGATAAAGTAACCATAAAAATAGCAACCACATTCTTAACAGATTATTGTCATTAACAATTAAAAGTATATTTTAACGAAAATGAAGAAAAATATTCTGAAGCTAAACCTCAATTTATTTTCTTTTTGTTTTAGCATCGGAAAAATTTGAGCAAATAAAAGATCGCCCAAAATAATCTTTTGCTTTCCATTTTAAAAAATTTGGGAGATTATTTAATAGTCCAAACTTAAATGAACCATCGGCCAAACTACAATCGGGCCGCTGGATGCTTAAGAGTCTGGCATGGCAGCTCTGGGAAAACATGTGAGACATAAGTCCATAATGGATTAATGTCTCGTGGAATGATTTTTTATTAAAAAAAAAAGTTATTTATGTCGACCTCTGAAGTCTACCCACAGGTTGAGGCAAAAAATGTAAAAATGTAAAAGCATTTGCGAGCTTGAGCCATCATCGTACAATTACTTTTATTGTGATTTGTTTCAAATAAAAAAATAAACTTTATGTAGATTTTGTTTGCCCAGATTCCCCATTTTAGGCGAAATTTTTAAAAATTTTAAAAGTACTACATTTTTTAAGATCCGTCTAACCGTTTTACTTTCTTACGAACAACATTTCGTCTGTTCCCAATTTTGTCCCTTTTGCTTTTATAACCAAATAAATAGATTTAAAAACTTGGCATCGCCCTAAAGTATGCGCAAATCTTCAACTGAATGCTGCCATTTACGTACGACAAGTGTCTGTCTCTGTCAGCAGAATTGACTGTCAATTTAAATTTGTTTGTTATTGCTCATTGGTTTTATTGTGCTGCACTCGCAAACAACTGCAAATAACAGATATGTATCGGTTTTTGAAAGTAGTTTCGGATTTGGATACCGAGAGGTAACCGTCATAAGCGTATGAAAAGACAGTAAATATATGCTTAATGAGCAGATACTACATTTTGTTTGAAAATGCTACATTTTTTTGGCTAACGTACTGAATTTGCCAAAGATTTTAGTGGCAACGCTGCTCACAACGCCAAGATCTTTTTAATCTAGGCGTGCGGCGTGCACGAATAATTATAAGACAGCGCACCAAGCGTAAAAGGTCATATGACATGCATAAAAAAAAAACATCGTGAACAGTAAATGATGAACAATGAATTTATCTAACAAGAATCAAAATGTGTAATTTAGGGATAAGAATATACACAAGTATTTATTTCCATTTTAATCAGTGTATTGAAAATTCTTTGCCGTTGTAGTGCAACATCGAATAAACTTTTAATTGTACTTTTGCTATGTGCGCTGCGTTGCTTTCCGACATTTCAATATTTGAGTAGGACAAAAATGAGAATCCTTTTTGATTTTTCTACATAAAACTGCAGCAGATTAAATTGGAAAAAATTAATGAAGTGCGAAATAATTAAATATGATTTTTAAACCTTCTACAAAGATTTATTACAAACATTTTCTTTGGCCAACAAAATTTCCCAAATGAACTACAAACGTTTTATATTTATTAAATTGTATCTCCGTAACATACCTACATGTAATTACCAAAAGTTAGAGGCGAAAACATCTTAAAATTTTCAAATCCGTTTCTTATTATTTTCATTAAAAGTTAGAATTTAATATAATGAACTAATTCAATATTACGACACAATAATAACAAACGTACACAAAACAACATTTCCTCAATGTACATATGTACATTGTGCGTGCATGCACCCTGTGATTCTTCCTAAAGAAATTCATATCCATACGTTTCTGATTCTAATTGGGATTCATTAAAAACAGTCCCTGGGAAAATAAAAGAAGCTTGGAAATCAAATTGAATATAATAAATACTCAATATTTCTTGAGCGCGTGAGTTTTTGCCACTAATACTTATTGATATTTGTGGTAAAACTGATTTTCAATATTTTGCACTCGGGTACCAAGATATGTAAATATTAAATTCGCATAATATTACCTGCTTGACATTTTGTTCGTTTAGATACTTGCTCATCCCCATTAAAGAGGGAATTTTATGTGTTTACGTTTAAGTATTTATGTTTCACATTTTCTGTTTCGTGCGAACCATCTTACAAACACATGAAAACCACTTTGACAGCTCACCAAAATTCGGTCACATTTCGGTTACAATCCTAGCCAAAATACCATTATGTGTGTTTCCCGAAATAGTAACTTTATGAGCTAAAACGTATTCCCCACTTTGGTCAACGTTCCATCCTGCACTGGAAACAGTACGCACTTTGATACATTATACACACTGTTACTGTTACGGAAACACATCTGAAATGTAGGAATAGAGCTTACACTTTAAACAAACTCTTTCTACAGTGTCATATATAGTTTTAGTCATAAACATACAAAGAAGGCAATCAATAAATATTGAATAAAGATGGAACGTAAATAAAACACAAATAATATACAAAGTCTTTCAGGTTAGGTTGAATAGATTTAAAAAGCAACATAGGTAATTCATAAATAACAGAGCCTTATTGTAATTGTTTGTAGTTGCCTAAATTACGAGGCAGGTTGGAAGGACCTTTTGAAGCCCATTATCTTTCTTAAATAAACAAGGAAAATATTACTTCATACTTCATTGTATCGAAAATGTTGGACGGCGAATGAAACGGCGAGCTTCCAGCTGATAATTGTGAACAGAATGTGAAAATGACGCGGCTGGTGTTCAGTTCGAAATGCGCTTCGAGCTAAATCGCTTTGATTCTATAAACGCGGTGATGTTTTTATGTTCGTGATTTATTTGAAAGTTAACTAAACGAGTTTTATTTTTAAATTATGCAAAATTAATAAACATGCGTTGTATTTCGTTTTTCCCCATTTAAGGAAAAATCCCCAAACCTGGCATCGCTGGTAGGACACTTATATTAATCTCAAGGACTAGTGCTTAAGGCGTTTTTTTAAATTTGGTCAGGGAAAACTTCAAAAGTGGTCAGGGAAAGTCAGGGAAAATTGTTTTTTTTTTTTTTTTTTTTTTTAAATAGTGGCAACCCTGCTCTACTATGTATGAGAAACTGTTCCGACTTATTACTTCCATTGCTCACAGCTACTTTGCTTTTTGAAAGCAGCTCCATGTTCATAAAGTCTGTTACAATTCGATTAACAATTGTTTGATGTACACCTTGCTTTTTTGGTTGACTGTTTTAAAGCCATCGTCGAAGGGCTTCGTGAAGTATTGTAGTAATTTAATATAAATAACTATCTCATTTACAAAATATTGCAAACAATTTGACTCAACTTGTACCAAATGTCTCAATTTCGCAGACGTCAAATTTGTTGATGTGCAACTTTTACGAACTACAACCACCAAGTGGCACTTCACATTCGACATGCACTCGCACTTGCACAATGCACATAAATACGAGTATTCTCAGTCGTATGACGTTAATCACGCAACAACAATTTACACTGCTGATGGCAACATTTATTTTTGAATGCATTCACCTTCGCTCTTCTGCACTAAAACAATGTTTTACTTTATAACGAGCCAAACAATTACCTCGTCAATCTTCTCCGCCGGTGTGCGTTGTTTTCGAAGTCGTCTTCAGTAGCGCGCACAAATGTTTCATGTTTTACGATGACAGTGTGTCATAATTTCCACCATTCATTTCCATTCTCCAAATGCATTATTCACCTTTGTTCCCCTCCCCACCCAGGCAAATTCACCTGATCGCAATCTGTAAAAGCCAAAAGCCAGCCCCAACAAACACACAACAGCGAACGGAATAATATGTTCTGACATTTGCTCACAACTCCGATGCATAATTCAAGAGAACACCCGTCATTCTATTGTCATTCTATTCAAATTATCATCTGTCTTGAGAGAGCGAGGTAGTTTCCTTTGCTATCCTTGTGCATGTCTTGCCCTGCTCTTGCTCTTGATATTAATCGTCGGTTGACCTTTACAATGATTTTGTTTTTTTTTTTTTCGTTTGTTTTTTGTTCGCCTCCCTCAAAAGGGAGTTAAAACAAAAAAAAAATTGGCGCAGCACGCGAAAAATGTGTCTGGCACTTGCTATGTCAGGCGAGTTAATTGATTCATATTTGTGTTTCATTTCGCTGTGTACCCTGACCCTCTGGTTGCACCGAGAACCAGAAACCAGCCAACCGAGGTTCAATTATATTTAAATTTACCACCACCACCAGCACCCTCGAGCCTCGACTCGAGTGTCTGGACGCGACTTGAGGAAATCATGCACTGTGACACTTAAGAAAAGTGCACAGGAGCGTGCTGTAATAACTTTTAGATAACTCAGCGCGCACAATCTCATTATCCTGGCGCGTATCCAGAAAGCATTGTTCCGCCGAAACACATGTGCGTTATTGTTTGTCACATTTTTTGCTTCAACAACAACCATGAAAAACAGGGGGGCGCATGACAGTTGAGATAGAAAGTGTAGTCTGTACCATTTAGCATCCGTGGTAATTTGCAGCCGCTCAAAACGACGATATGTGTGTTCATTTGCAACGTGCACACCTGGGAATTGTGTGTGCTCGGTGAGTCCTTTTTGCGTATATATATTTTTTTTCCCTATTAATCCATTTGTTTTATATGCGCTACTGTTGAGGAGGAAAATCCTTTTGAAGTTTCTATATTTGAAGGAGTTCTCCCTTAGAGTGTTTGAGTGTTTGCTGTGCGCTATTTTTCTTTCATTTAACGTTCGGCTCAGTCATTCTTCCTTGGAGGTTTACCGAAATTAAGTCATAGCCGTATGCCCTCTGACAAAAAAGGGAAAAGGTTTTTCTTTTTTGTCTGGATGGAAATGCCTCCTCGATATGAAGTGCTGGAAGAAGTTTGTGTGCACGGAAATCCTCCGAATGTGGGAGGCGGATGCACACATACTCGTATATATGGAGGAAATTTTAAAAGGCTCTACTGCAATGGCGATGCACTGCATTAGAGTCCATTAAAGTGCCTGATCCTATTAGGGCTTTCGTCTTTCATCCACTGGATGAGAGTGTGTTTTTGTCGGATGAGCTTGTAGGTTTAGTGGAGAGGAGCAAACGGACATCCCGTAGATCCATTGAAGATGGTAGAGTAAATTCAATTATGCGGGGTCTTGCTTTTGCTTTAGATACGAATAAGTTATATGGCAGCTAAGAAAAGCACGTGCGCGAATTTTTCTATTTCTGGAAATAATTATGTATTTATGTTTGGTGTCAGTCTTGCTTGCTTTCTTTAGCTGAATCATAAAACATTTGAGCGGGCTCTTCTTTGGCCCATCATTTTTCAAGCGGTCTTTGTTGCACTCCATCACAAGGGTTTCAGAGGGTTGTTAACGGCTGGCTGGCTTCGTCTCACTGTTTTATTTGTGCATAAAACGAATGAGCTCAACATCGGCCTACCTTCACTTTAGCTATCTTCTTTTGGCATAATTGGAGAGTTAACTTCTGGCAAGCTGCCTAATTCTTTCGAAAATCATTGTGATTCTAACAGTTGTTCTTGAGTCCACAAGATCGATAAGGCTGTCGCTTGAACGACAGTTTCATAAATGCGGGTTTTTGACACCTGTCAAACTCAGTTGTCATTTGCCGTGTCTCTCCGAGTTGGATTCGAAGATTCTGCGGCCTGGAGCATTGATGTCCATTCGCTCTACTTGTCCTAGCCATCTCAGACATCCAATGCGCAGTTTTTTTGACTAAATCGATGTCGCCGTACAGCTCGTATAGTTCGTCGTTGAATCGTGTCCTCCAAAACTCATCAACGCAAACAGGACCGAAAATCTTACAAACGATTTTCCTCTCGAAACGACCAAGGATATCTTCTTCCGCTTTGGAAAGAGTCCATACTTCCGATCCGTAGAGCAGGACTTGTATTTTTAAGGTCTTATACAGAGTCTCCTTAGTTGCTCGGGAGAGGACCTTACTACAAAGATGCCTTCTCAGCCCAAAGAAACAGCGGTTGGGAAGAGTAATTCTTCGTTTGATTTCTGATGAGATGTCATTTTCAGATGCTAAAGCAGAGCTGAGGTAGATCAAGTCCCGTACTACTTCAGAGTTTTAGCAGTCTATTGACGTTCTGTCCAAATCGTCGATGTTGGGTGTCCCTTCTCGTTGACAGTACAAGCTTGGTTTTACCCTCGTTAACCGTTAAACCCATTTTAGCCGCTTCTGTTTCTATACTCGCAAACGCACCAGTGACAGCTGTCGCTGTGTTCTACAGACTTTTGAAAGATCGTACCTCGTGAGTTGGCTTTTGAGTTTCGCACAATTCTTTCAAGTATAATGTTGAAGAAATCACCGGACAGCGCGTCGCCTTGTCTTAATCCTTTTTTGACATCAAATGTTTGGGTTAGGTCGTTACCGGCCTTGACGAGCTTCCTCCATCGTCATCCTGCACAATCGGACGAGCTTAGCACGGGCCAATCAGGTTATTTATGAAGGGTTTTAGGCGTTCACACAATATGGCAGATAATATTTTGTATGCGATGTTGAGGAGAGTGATGCCTCTGTAGTTGGCGCAGTTGAGGGGGTCTCCTTTCTTGAGGGACGGGCAAACGATGCTGAGGCTCCATTCATCAGGCATGCAATCATTTGACCAAATCTTTGAAATGAGTTGGCGCATGCTCTCTACCAAGTCATCTCCAGCTGCTCTACAGAGTGCGGCAGTCAAGCCGTCCGGTCCAGCAGCCTTGTTGGTTTTAGTTTGGATATTGCTATCCTCACTTCATTTTGATCAAGTAGACGGAATTTTTGGCTATCATCGTCTATATTGAATGGTGGGTTCTGTTCCTCCCGTCGCTTTTGCTCGTAGAGCTCCCGAGCAGCTCTAGTCCTTTTATGCGGTGTCGCTTTGTACGCCTCTTGTTTTGTTGCGTCTGCTAGCCGGCACTGTTCGTCAAACCAGGGGTTTCGTGAAACCCAGCACATCAGTCGCGGCGTTAACGATCGCTTTCTCGCAGTGTTGCCACTGATCTTCTGTGATAGTTGTTGCTGCGATAGGACTCTTCGTGAGACACCGGGATTCGCGATCGGCGAAGATTCTGGCGGTCTCTTGCGATCGCAGCTTTTTCACGTCATTCTTTCTCACAGTATTCCTTTGGTCAGGGGGGTTTGTTATCCGCATTCGTACCTTCGATACAAAAAGTTAGTGGCCCGAGTCAATGTTTTTTTTTTGATCCGGAGACCGCCATGTCCCCTTATGAATATTGAGATGTGAAAACCGTGTGCTTGCTACTGTAACATTTCGCCCCCGACAAAGTCAATCAGCCTAAGTCCGTTACCAGACGTGGTGTCGTGTAGGGGATACTTGATCTCCAATTATAGAGCTTCCATAAAAGAGGACCTTACCAATAAACATTTTTAGTTTCGACTCAAAAATTTAGTGGCTGTATTTTCCATACAAAATTCGCAATTGTGAGCTTCCGTAAATATAAAGTCGAGACTTAAATTTGTTATTAGTACAGCGCAGAGTATTTATGAAAACCAAAATATCCCTCTTTTGTTATGGGGTTCAGATTGACTCGAGTGTCTGCCTGTTATTTACTCAATTCAATTCAGAAAACCCACTTCCGTTTGATTACTATTCCCAGTTGGTGGATTACTGATTGATTTTGCTTTTTAAATTCAAATCCAAATTCCATTCCTAATTAATACAAACTCTGCATACAGAAGAGAATAACACACCCTAATCCTTTCTTGTGCCACATCCAACAACAGGCAGCACTGTTTTGTGCATACAATGCCACATGCTTCGTGAAATATTATCAGCAGCACAACTACAAGGGTAACGTCAAAATTCTTTAGTTTTTTTCCCCAGCTCAATCGATGGGTGGTTAATAATTTCGAAATCCTTTTTCCAACGATCCTTGCTTTTGTGCGCTTCATTCCGTTGTGTACCGCTTCAGTTTCAGAGAATCACACTTTACCATTCCGGCGCTTTTTCGGATAGTCATTGAGTTTTTCCCTCCATACAGACAAACACAGTATAGTTCCGCAGCACTTGTGTGCAACCCCATCACTGCATGTGAATGGTGTTCGCTTTGGTAATTCAATTTTTGCGCGCCGCCCTCTCGTATCCGCTGTAACTAAATTGAAAATTGCTATGAAAAAACAACAACAAGGACTTCATAGACAAAGTCCGTTGTTAGGTTTTGTGAGTTAGTAGACCCAAAAATGTTTCAACGACTAAGATGAATTCTTAAAGAGCACACAACCGCATTTTGTTGAATATAATTTGATTGTTTTGCGCCTCGCCCAGGTTAAGGATGAATTTTTTTTCCGAGGCGTCTCGACTTTGGAAAAAATAAACTACTATTCGACACGAAACGCGGATTAAAATGTCAAAGAACTTTTAGGTCTTAACGCTGTTTACCCTTCGTTTGGTTTTCTTCGTAATTTTTCTGCGGAGCATAATTTAAGCGTCGCAGGCTATTTCAGGGTGTGGCTGACCCTTTTAGCCAAGGGTGGTCTAGTCGATTGTATGGATATGGGGAACACACACAATAGTGGTGACGTTTAATTGTGCAGATTAGTGTTCTTGAGCGGGGGTATTTGTTTTTTATCCTGTATTTTTGTGTTTCCTTGGATCGTACTCGTAATTTCTTGATTTTATTGTGATGAAAGAAAATGATTTCCAGTTGGAATAGGATTTTTTTTCTATTTCTGTTTGGGGGTTAAATTAATTTTGCGTAAAGGTGTTTATGGGTGGCATGAAAGTTTAAATGAATTGCTTCATTAATCAACCTCAAAGGGTTGATGGTTCCTAAATTGTTGGGTAAGCTTTGGCATGATGATTGCGCGAAATGGTATTTTTATATCCGGACCCACTTGGAAGAGTATAGGTTTCAGTGATGCATTGCTTACGGTTTTTACAATCTTCTTTTGTGGTTGTTAAGGAAAACAAGTGGGAAATATTTTGAATGCAAAATACAAAAATTTATAAATTTTTGAGAAATAATTAAAAAGCGGATTTATTCGAATTTTTTAAGTAAAACTAAGTATGGAATCTTATTTAGAATACTCATTAATATGTATTTTGATCAAAATCGTTAGAGCGGTTTTCGTAAAATTTTGAAGACAAAACAGTACATACCAAATAAGGTAATGTTTAGTATGAAAAATACCTTTGCTTAACTATTTAGCTGAAAACCGATTATATGTTATTGTTCGGGATGTAAGCATCACTTCGTTTTTAAAGTATAATCGAAATCGAAGGTGGGGTTTTCGAGATATTAGCAGTTTTTAAAATTAGCACAATAATTATTATTGCCGTTTTCTGGTACACTAAACAAAACTAAATTTAAAAAAAATTACTATTTTCAAAAAACCATTGTACGATAATATAGAGAGTTTGCTATTAAGTTACAAATGGCCACATTACCTTAGAAATGAATTTTTGTTACAATCGTATGGACCGTTTTCGAGTTATGTCGAAATTTCAAAAGTACCGTTATTCGAATTTTTAGCCAAAAACTGGGTATGCAGTCATGGTAACCTCACCTACTTAAGCTTAAATATCATTTTTGGTTGAAATCGTTAGAGCCGTTTTCGATCAAATCAAACTGGTACGAAAATTGTGTATGGGAAGTACCATTAATATTGAGGTTACCTTGCAAAAAAACGGCCCCAAACTGTAAGCCCACAAACTCCAAATCTGAGGTTTGAACGAAATTCGGGCAGCCGTTTAGGCTGTAGGCCTGTGGAAGGACGGACAGACAGATAAACAGACGGATAGACAGAATTTTGCGACCCACTTTTTTGAGTTCCTCTATCATCATAATTTTAGAATTGATTAAAATATCGAATTCGATTTTTTGTACGAAAACAATGGGCCTTACCAACAACCAAACAGTAAACTCGAGTTTAGCTAATTTCGAAACTAACTATAGTTTCGACTTTTAATTTGTAGGTACCAACAATCAAATTAATCGGAACTTTAACTACATCTGACTTTATCGCAAAATTATTACAGTATAACTCAAATGCGTTATAATTTTTTTCTAAGCTTTCAAATAATTTACTGAAATGAGCAATCTTCTAGTTATTTACTTTTTCAATAATGTTGAGCAGCGCTGAGGATATATTTGATAATTTATAAGAAATTTAGTTCGCGATGATATTGCCCCAATAACTAGGAACAGTGGAGCGCTGTCTGCTAATGTATTAAAATGTATTTAAATAGCTTACCAATTCAACTTACCTAATTTAATTCAAAACGGCCAATTGTCTTACTTCAGACTGACGTTTAAACTTTATTAATGGGTTAGACTCGACTTTCTTTGGATCGAAAATTACAGTCTCGATTATCGTAAAGTCAAAGATAACTTGATTATTGGTACACAATTTATTTTAATTTCGGCTATTGCCCTAAAGTCGAGTCTTAATTTGGTTGTTAGTAAGGCCGAATATCTTTCTCGTGCTACGTAATGGAGATAGTTTAAAATAACTGGGCCTCATTGGTATGCAGACTGTTAAACCGCAAGTTATATAGTTGACAACATAAAAGCAGAGCTTAATAAAAGGCTACCAATAACTACTTATTCATTTTGTTGATAGTTCTAATTGTTGTATTGAGTTTTACCTGAATCTATTTAATTTTTTTTTCTGTCAAAGCCACTGTTAAGTCAACATATTTGCTCCCATTGGCATCAGGTTCGTTTTATTAAATATCTTATTCAGCAAAGTTAAGTAAAGCAGACAACTTGTCAATTTCACAGTGGCAGGCTTCAAATCTTCCTACAAGTATGCAACAATTTATGCTAAAGTGCTGTTAACTGGTTATGTTAGTGTAAATCTCGACTTTTGCTGCAATTTAGTGTCTTCTAGTGCGATTTAGAAATACATGCATTGACTACAGAGCTTTCCCCCAAATTTTTGCCCAAGTCCAACATGTTTCCTTTTTTGTTTTTTGTTAATTTTCGTCCTTTGCAATGTTTCACCATTTTGGCGCCCTTAGATCCTTAAAGTTGTAGATAGCTGTTCCGCCCGATTTGTCAATGCTCTGCTTCGCATCTTGTTGCAAGCATACACATGACTTGCTCTTATTGACGACCAAACCTATTTTCGCCAACTCTGTCCCTTTATTGGGAAACCGACCAGTGACAGCGAAACTCAGTTCTACCGAGTTCTGCAAGAGCTGTCGCAGTTTGAACATTTAATCGGTTGAAGCCTTTCTTCAGAATTGGTCTTTCCATGTATCCTGAACAATGACTCTGGCTCTAGTAAAATTTCTTCCTTCTAATCTGTACTAGTCTCTGTTCAGATCTGGTTGCCTTGGGATCCTCTTACCTTTTGCTAAAGCTTTCGAAGATTGCTCCTGTCTTTTCAGACTCTTTCCTCCTCCGAAGCCGGTGTTTTATCTCTTCTCTTTTCTTCGTAATACAGCTTAAGAACCTCTCTCGTCGTTTCCGCCAGGCTGCTTTCTGCTTGTAGGCGAGTTGTTTCTCTCCAAGTGCTTGCCTTCACTTTTCATTTGACGAAGGGTTGGGTAAAGTTGGTCGGACGAAACGGTGGTCCAAAGAGTTCTGCAACCTTAAATCTCTACATCATTTTGATAGGCCACGAGAGTTCCGTGCCCAGAATTTAGAAATTCCAACGTCGTTTTCTTCGATCTTCGATCTCAGAACTATCCTCCTGTCTGACCTATTAGAGCCCTGCTGATCTCTCCTGTAAAACTTAATTTACTTCAACACTTACCTGGACTTACCCTTCTATCTACCGACCTTCCAAACTATATCAGTACGTATCTAAACGCACCAAAAAGTTGAACCATTCTTTTTATCAACATAGTCATTGTTTCTGATAAACCTACCGTTGTCTGTCGGATTTAGATATATTAAGGTCTTCAAACAACTAATCGCAGCACCCTATATAGGTATATATCAAACCGCATAATTCCCCATTGACCCCCTTTGAAGCGTCATTGCGATTTGAATTTTCCAAGCAAACAACTCGCCTTTGTGTCGCCCTCTTTTGTTTGTCTCGACCAATTTCGGTGTCGTTTCGTGATGATTCATCAAAATATCAAGAATGTCATCATCATCATCGTCATCTATCCCTACAACCTTTTCCACTTATTTCTCCAATTAGCCATGTTTTTGCATGTTTGGTGTATAATAAAAAAACAAGCAAACCCACATAATACGCCTGCAGCAACTTTTGTTCATCTAAGGATATAAGGAGAGAAAAAAAGTCATGAATATGCGGTTGGGTGGCGGTGGTGATTTTGGTGTGCGCAAAGTGCACTCGACAATTCCGGATGTACTGTGCAGTTCCCAGGATGTCGACTTATTGAAATTTCTTCAACCATAACAACAAAACACTATAAGCGAATTTCAGCGCAACCCAACCCAACCTATAGTCGATGACTTTCCGCACAAAGTCTGCAACTGTAGGGCAGGGCGCCTGTTGTTGCGAGGAGACCAAATGAGCCCTGTGCTTCGCTGTGCAATAACAATGGCCAGGCATTAAACGTCGTCGTCACCTTGTCGTTGTCGACGTCAGCTTCGATGAGGTGGAGAATGATGGAAGCGAAAGCCCACCATCATCAACGGCACCGTAGCTCCATTGTACCCACCAGAGAGTGCTGTTATTGTTTCAGTAATTCAGAAATAATCACAAGCGCACGAAACAAAGGGCTGCAGTCGCTCTCGGTGCACTGGATTGTATGAGTTTTTCGCACAGAACCACCATATAAACACCCTTAACGACCCAATCAGAGGAAGGTCCTTAATTTCGAGGACCTCTTCCACACTCACTCTATTAATGTGACGCGAAAGGAACGAACACACAATAAAAAACAACTGGATATAAAAACCAAAAAACAGGCATATTGAGTGAGACTTGCTTCCGTAACATTGCCTGTGCCGCACCAACGTCAATGGAAAAACCTTTTGATACTTATAGCACCTCGCACACTCAGACGGCAAAATGACTGCAGCAAGCGTTCCTGTGCGGTGTACTGTTATATGCACACGAAGCTTCAATGTCAATTAAAACGGAAAAAATAATAATGAAGCAGACAAAGGCTGCCGCAGTGTAAATCGCGAACACAGACTGCTTCTGGTGGTGCGTTTGTTCCTCCTTGTATGGGGAATATTTGTTTTCCATTTTAACGCATCTATGACGCGACTCTTGCACTTATATGCGAGATTTATGTATTTCAGAGTCAACGGCGATCTATAATCGAACATTGACCGAGACGGGTGTGGGGCTTTTGGTGTTTGGGAAGAGTTTTTTTTCCTCACATATGACAACTTTTCTGTGGGAGCAGTTTGTACAAACAGCCTTTTTCGGGCTTATTCAAGACCTAAAATTTGTGTTAGTACCTTAATTAAGACATCATTAGCAGTAACATCAAGAATATTCACAAGGGCACATAAGCGCACATGGTTATACCTAAGCGCATATCTGGTGTGCGCTCACCGAAGTTCTTGCTTCTTTTTGTACACCCATTTGCTACTTTTAACAAACTTATAAGCAGCGGCTGCCATACCATCTCTGGCATATCTATTTGAAACGTTAAGATTTAATCAACTATTGCCAATTCCGCTATTAAATTAATCAATTTGCTATCACTTTCTATTTTCAGATGCAAAGCGGCGCAAATTCACAGTACCTACAACAAATCCAAATAAAATACTTTCCGCTGCCCAACAAAATGCCAACCAAGCAATGTTCTCTGCAGCAAATAGTGCTAGCCAAAGCACTACTAGTCAAATGCCTTCCGTTGTGGCGAAACCGCATCAGCAGCAATTGGAAACGATATCTCATAAGAACGCACCAGTTGAGGTGCAGAAAGTACAACTACAACAACATGTACCTGCACCAGCGCCCGCACAACCGGATCCACAGCAACAAGAGGCAATCACGAAAAAGCCCGAACGACAGATCGGTGGTGTGAAGCTGTCAAAAACGCCACCCTGGCGTAAAAGTCCAAGCTCCACGGGCTACAATGCTGAAAGCAATGAGCGAGTTCCGCCACTTCCACTGTCCCATTTGAACACAAGGTCGCTTGTACCTCTGCCACCTTGGTGTGGGTCTAACAGGGCGCCATATGCTCCTCGTTATATGACAAAGAACCGCCATCTGATAGGTATTACAAGGAGCTATCCAAACTTCAACGATGATCCAAGTGGGTACCTTAGCGAACAGACGGCAATCCTGCACAGCTCAATGTTGAACATTGACAAGAAGAACCAAAAGCCTGTAGAACGTAAGGATGTGCAGGAGTCGATCGAGGAAGAGAAAGAGGGGGGCAAGTCGGAAGAAGAAGCGAATAAGAGCAAAACTGTGATTCACCATCAAGAACAACAGAAAAATCAGCAGGAAGAGAGAGGTAAGGTGGGCTCTGCGGATAGTAAGCAGCCACAGTTCACTGGAAGAGTGCACAACGGTAGCACGCCTCCACAGCAGCAGCCACAACCAAACTCTGCGCTAGTTCAAAGCACTAATGGCAACCACTACCAATACCAGTCCCAGCAGCCACAGCGCATGCCGGCTGCAGCGTCGCCAGCAACATCCACAGCCAGTGCAGTGAGCAATCATCAGATGGCTGTTCCTTCTAGTCAACAACAACAGCAACAACAACAACAACAACAACAACAACAACAACAACAACAACAACAACAACAACAACAACAACAACAGCAGCAGCAGTATCACCTAGAGCAGAATGAGGTAAAAAAATCAGAGCCAGCCCAAGACAAAAGACGCTACTACCCCCAACAACATCAACGGCATCCAAGTCCAGCACAACCGCAACTGACGACAACCATTGGAGGTCAAACTGTGACGCATTTCGCCAATGGTATGGTTCAAATCGAGCAAAGCTGTGATAGCGTGGCCCAGCAGATAATTCCCACACCCATGAAACCCCAACAACAGTTGCAGCTGCAACAGCAAATCCAGCAACATAACCTCCTCTTTCGACAGAACCAACAAATCCAGAAGCAGGCTACTGGAACTGGCAAGGTACAGCCGAAAGCCGCAATTGTCGTTCCGGCGGCGCAAGAGTCGCCGGTGTCATCGAGCACAGCATTCGCTAATCGCTCCACACCCGAGGCGCCGCAGCAGCAGGCGATGTCAGATGTTTCAAAGGGTCCCGCTCAGGTGGGAGCTATTTCCACAAGCCATGAAAGTCCGAGACCCTGCCCACCCTCGCCAGCGGAGTCGACTGAATCGACCAGCTCCAGGGCGTCATCGGTCAAAACAGCGCCATCTCCTAGTCTAGTACAGACCTCCCATGTCGTCACTACAAAGAAGGTGGAATCTCAGAAGATAGTGCGTCAGCAAAAGACGCCACAACACTCGCTGTATACGCAGACCACATCGAGGAACACCATCACCTCGGTTACTGCGGGCAAGGCTCAGACAGCAACTACCACCTCGTCGACGATCTCCATTGAACCGCCAAACAAAATTCAGCATCACACACAGAAGCTCTCGCCGAATAGCAGCATTCCGGTGGCTAACCTGCAACTGCAACCGATCATGCGGGAATCTAGCAACAGTCAGATCATCATGACCTCCACCGGTCAACTGATTGTGATGCCATCTAGCAGTGGAATGAAGTCGCAACAAAACCATCACATGATCATCTCGGGCAGCGACAGCAATACCACCATCCGTCAAAACGTCGATGTCCAGCAGCAAATACTTAATGGATCCTCCAACAGCGGAGGGAACTCGAACGGAGGAATCATCATTCAGAACGCCAACGGATCGAACAACTTCCAAATCCAAGGGGGTAACCTCCATCAACCAACAACTGTGATCCTGAACAATGGACAGAATCTCCTTGGGGCCGGTACAAAGGTGCTCACCAATGGCGGTAATATCATCAACAACATCGGTGGCAACATCATATCGCCCAACAACGCTGGCATGCTGGGTCAGCAGACCGTTGTGCTGAACACCCTTCCCAATGGCTATGTGATTCAGCCGAACTTTGCGACTGTCGACGGGCAGATGGTGAGCCAGATCGTCAATCAGGAGAATGGCACCACCACCTATGTTCAGCAGCAACAACAGTCGCAGCAACACCAACAACAACAGCAGCAAAGAATCATCATCACATCGCCGGACATCAAGAGGAAGGCGAAAAAGCGGAAAAACAGTTCGAGTTCCTCGCCTTCGACGACTCCTTCGAGTATGTCGCCACAACAGTCGCCAACGATACAGCAGCAGCAAGCAGCTGCGGTACTACAAAACCACCAGGCGAATGGCCAGACTCAGATGGTTCAGATCGCTGCAAGTTCGCAGTATCCGACTCAGGGCTTCCAGATCAGTCCCAGCATACAGGGCATTGTGGTCAACAAGAATACTCAGCAGGCGGGAGGACAACAGCAGATTCTCTTCCAAAACGGTCAGATCATCCAGCCGATCAATATGCTGGGGCAGCAGCTCTTGGTACCAGCTGGTCTGGTAATGACCTCACCGGACACAACGCTTTTGCAGATCCAAAACGTTGGCACTGCCTGCAGTAGCATCCTCACGCCACAGGGAATGATGTTGCGAGCAGCTAGTCCTCAGAGTAAGAATTTCCTATCGCCAAATGGGGGCGGCCAGCAGTTTATTGTTGGCAACAATGGCCAACTCAGTCCGATTGGCCAGCTCTACAGCACACCAATGGGTATCATGATGCCATCGCAGGGTAGTGGCAGTACGACGACTTATGTCCAGCAGAATGCCACAATTGTTCAGCACCAACAGCAGTCCCAGCAGCAGCAGCAGCAGCAACAACAACAGCAGCAGCAGCAAGTGATGCAACAGCAAGCAGCGTCACTTCAGCAGCAACAGCAAACCAACAATCAAACAGTCACTGTGATCAATAAACGGGCCTTGGAGGAAGCGGCGAATATGCAAAGGACAGCTGCTGCCAGTCCACCGGATACAACAACGCATAGCCCCAGAAGTCCAGAGAGGCCACCAAGCCAGCGAAGCGGCGGAAGTGATATGGTAAGTTGTACTCCTATGTGATTTGAAGGTGTATGCTTAATTCTAATTTTTATTTGTAGGTACAATGTGTGTCAAGTTCGGAGCCAGATGCAGTAGTGTCACCGCAGAGCGTGGATAGCGCACAGTCGCCAACAACAACTGATTGTGATAGAGGTAAGAGATGAGGACGTTTGAAAGGCCGTGCAAATATTTGAAGATGTTATCATATTTACACAGCCGACTACTTCTGCTATCGGTCGATGAAGGAACTAAAGTGATGGGGCATGCGGTCACAATAATGACTGCAAAGAATGTACTCACAGCGATTAAGTGTTCTGTCATAGTTCATGATCTAGAATCTGCGATGAAGTTCGATCGTTATCAAATTTGAGAATGACATATTGTAGTTGATACGGACTAGCTGTCAAACGTACAAAATAGTTGGTCTCAAAACTTTGATCACCATCAATGTGTAAACATAGGGTAGAAGTGATCGTTTTGTCAAAAAGTGACATGATTTGAATTTTTCAAAAGAACATATTTGCTGTCAATAACAGTTGTAGCAGCTTCTGAACTAAGTTTTCTTAAAGTCTTGAATCACACAACTATCGGATGCTAGGTTTGCTTTAGGGCAGTTTAATTAACACAGACATGTGATCTGGAAATTGCTGACACATTGTTATACACGTGGTGCAACAATGAAAAACTCTTCTCTCTAACGTAACAGCAGCTTCCGTTCACATATTTCTATTACAACCTGCTTTAGAAATTGGCAGCACTGAAGAAAACTCATGTGGTATTCGATTGGGCGCTCTTAGAGCACGTTTTTTGTCCTCAGAGCAATTTTCATGTTCGTTTGGTACAAAAAAAAGCAATATTTTTCAGATTTCAGAGCACTTTTGCGAATCTATATATTTCCTCAGATTTGCCTCAGGTTTACCAATACAAGTGCATTCGAGTTTGACAACTGTTGGAGTTTGTTTAGGTTTTCGTGAATTTTGTCCACAGCAATGAAAGGCATGGCATCGGGTGAATCTGTTTTTGTAAATTATTTATGTATAAATATACAGAAATCAATCGGGACGAAAATTTCTAATGTTTTAATATAAAATTTAACCAGTGAATGGAAATCGCTTAGAAAAGTGTCGAAGACTACACATATTCAAATCGCACGAGTATCATCACAAAAAAGACCAAGTGACGTTTTTATGTTCGATTACGCAATCTGAAATCTGAGAGCAAATCTCTACCACGATCCATTCGAGTAATAAGTTGTACAGCTCAGTTCAAGAGCAGACTTAGGCGGCATCTGGAGACGCTTTGAGCTAGTGATGATGAAGATTATTTTCATTAACTTTGATTCTTTGTTATTATTGTTTTCATTGTACTTTTCTTTTCTTTTCATTTTAAATTAGTCTTAGGAACATAATACTATGTATTTATGCTTAGGTAGATATATCCATGAACCCAATTACTTTTTAATGAAATTCTATCTTCTCTCTTGTTTTTTCCAAACATTAACATATAATGTATACATTATTGAAGCTTGCATAATTTTAGAAGATACCTATTGTATCTTTCTGTGTTGAAAATTTAATTGAAATCTGAAGAAGCCCAATCGATTACCTCATTAGAATTATGACTATCTTCGATTTGTATTTCACTTTTCTGCAGGGTGTTTATATTAAGACGTTTCCACAACCAGTGTGACAGCTGAAAGTTAATTTTCACCATAAGTATAGAGTATAGACTAACAAACTGACAGATCAAATTGGGTCTTCTATTCACAGAACCTGATTTACTCTAATCAGCCACCCTTGTCTGTTCAATATCGTTTCCCAAAGCTAACATGAAGTGCGGTGAGAGGATGGCATTTCAAACGAACTGATATTACACAAAATTGTACAACGTTCTCACCCTAGGTTACATATAATGAATATTTGACATTTCACTTAAGGCATAAACATAAACATTCAGTGAAACACAAACTCTTAATAAAGCATACAACTTTGACAAACTGAATGCGGTTACATTTTCTAAACTTCAAACACAGAGTTATAAAGTTTGTTTGACGTGCCTAGCACTAGTGCCTACTAGTGCGCACTGAGAAGTATCAGCTGATTTCCACATCTGCTAAAAACCCTGCACAACCCTGAAAACTCGGTTACTATATCGAACGCAAAATATGCTGCCCTGAGGTTTGCCAGTTTTTGAAATTGAAAAATATTTATCTTTTGGTGAACGAAGTGTTATCTTCACTTTATTTTTTGTTTATTGTTCAAAATGAATGCACTCAATTCGTTTGAATACCAAATTTATTTGTATTTACCTTTATCACGATAAACAAGTGAATGACAGCAAGCGAAATGACAGCGCAACTCAGCACTGAATTCTTGCCCCGACAAATTAACTGGGGTTAGTTCAGGGCATAACTAGGGCGCCCTAGAAGTCATTTCAAACACAGGTTTTCAGTGCCAGGCGAGTTCAGTGCTATATCGAACACGTTAGGGTTAAACCAGTGCACGCTAGTGCGCACTAGGGCCCACGTCAAACAAACCTATAGTTAACCCTTTTATACTCGACTTATTTTGATTTTGACACTAACAATCGTTTTAGTTTAACAATATGACAAACTGTCAGATGATATGATTCCGAAAACTCGATTCAATAGTTCACAAAAGCACATCTCTCTAAAATAGATTGACAATAACTTTCCATATCATATCAATATCATAAAAAATGCAGATACATGTCGATATCATAAGCATCATTCAATGCGTCCGTGCTTCGCAGTTTCGTGGAGTAACTAGTGGTCGGATTATTAAAACTTATTTTGAAAACTCGAAGCACATGCACTAAGATATCTGTTTTATTTTAATTCTCTAAGCGCTAACTTACTGTTGGTGTCAAAATATGTAAGTTATACGTACCCAACAAATTTTATGTCTAATAAGCGAGTCATTTATAATATTGCAAACAAAGGCGACTCTTATAACCAAATACGAAGAAAAAAAACACAAGTACCTACCTACCTCAAAACTCTTAACTTCAACTGTCAAAACAAATGACATTAAGAGCATTTACACGTTCAGGCAAAACAAGTGTATTTCGTTTTGTTACAAAATATTACCAAGTATGTATAGTAAAAATATGTACATGCACATACATTTATCTCATTTACAGATTTGGATTTGGATTCCCCAAAACAAAGGTCTTAATTTACATTTCCGCTTAATTCATCTATATAATTAAAAAAAAAAAAAAACAAAAAAATATTAGCCAAATAAATAACTTATTTTCTTTTGTCTCTTTTTTCCGTTTAATAAATTACAGGCATGTCATATCAAACCACAAATATTTACAAACCTTCGGATGCGAAAATTCGACGAGTAAAAAGCCCACCACAACAGCAATACGGTTCATCCACGCAGGATATGATGAAACCCGATTCTCATGGTGAGTCCTCATTTTGTTATTTATGATATTGAAATGCTTTCCTTTCTCGCCTATCTGTCAATGTCTGTCTTTCCACTCTGTAATATTCCTTAAACTTTTCCATCTCTGGTTTTTTGTTAGCATTTTTGGTTTGTTTGTGTTTTTATTTACTCACTCTTTATATCTGACTATCATGTATATTTATATGAAAGCAACCCCAATTGCCTTGAAAGAGTGTTACTATCGTCAACATATCCACCACCACCACCACTATGTACCACATCATCACCGCACTAACCATAACCAACCACATCCTTTTTCATGTTGTCCCACATCACTCTGTTGTAGTGTTTGTTACCATTTTAATTGAATATGTAAAGTTATTTTTTCAATTTGTTTGTGTTTGTCGTTTCATGTAATTTTACTTTTCGGTATTTTTGCTTTGAAGTTGTGTTTCTTTATTTTATCAAATTAATTTGTGGAATTGCACTGCAATAAAATAAAAAATAAATTAATGTCTCTGTATACATTTATCCTCTTTGCATGATTGAGTTGGAGGGTCTCCCGTTTAACGGTATTTGTTTTGGTATTGATTTGTCTTTTGGCACTTGTGTATTTTTGTTACTGCAATCATTGATTATTGTAAATTGGAATTGGCTAATTAATTTGATTTTATTTATTATTTTTGTCATCTCTTTTTTTGTAACAACATTTTTTGTTTAATTTTTGTTTTTTGTTTTAATTAATTTTGGGAATTTAACAGGTAAAGGAGATACTAAATAAATAATTATGTTTGGTAAATGAAATACATACAGAATTTGGAGAAAGGTGAAAGTTTAGTCCAGTTTGCATTATATTTTTTTTTTACTCGCCGTCCACTTTTGTCTTCACACACTCGATGTTCATATGTAAATTTGACACATAGTGGTCAAAGATCCTTTAATCTTCGAGGAGCTTTCATATTTCAACCTTGCTACCATTTTGTTTTCATTATCAGTAGCAGTGGCAATTAGTCAGGAGCATGAAATTAAGTCTCCTCAGGAAATATGACGAACTACGAAATATTTTCCAACAAACTCTGCAGGGCTGTTATTTTTCCCGCCAAAACATGTATTAAAGATGTCGAATATGAAAGCGCACAGACCATGAGACCAGTTAAAACAATTTTCTTGCCAATGGCATGGCAAACATAAGTTGCCGCCCTAAAAAAAGATAGATCACTTGTAAAAATGAATGTTTACCAAAAGGATCAACGCTCTTCTTTTTAACAAAGTAAACGAACACACCCCATAATCTCAACACCTGCGTCTTGCAAACACCAAACTAAGCGCTATCTCTCCCCATCAGATAAAGTCTTCTGTTATTACGGTATATCCAAAGCGCTTCACACAAATTTAGCTACTCCACCTCCCAAGTCCTACCTTCTCAGCTCGACTAAAGTACGACGGATTAACTCCCGATTTCGTTTCAACCGCCATAAATCAATATTAACCAACAGAAAGCAATAAATCATTTTTGTTCGGTTCTCTCGATTGTTTCGCTCTGTGTTCACGCGTTAATCGCAGGGTGGTCTGCCGGCCGGAAGCTCGAAAACAAAAACTTTCCCTATTATACGTTACATGGAGGGCGTTTTTATTATTATTTCCACATATCGCAAATGTTTGGCGTTTTGTCGTCGTGTGTGTATTAATTTTGGATAAAAAATAAAAACTTCCTGCTCCACCATCCTTTTTGAAGAAGCTCCTGCTGTTGTTGGAGAAGAAAAAAATCACCAGACACGGACGTGACGTATTAATTTTTCATGGATGCACAACAAATTACTTTTTCAAAAAAAAAAAAAAAAAAAAAAACAAGAGAAATGTCAGTACTGGTGTGTTTTTTTTTTTTTCCTTTTACTGTTGGCGAAATACTGTAATTGACTGGGATTTTTGTGCTCACATAGCATTAATGAATGATGTAGGGCTGTTTGTACAGACTCGCCAACAAGGACAATAAATGGAAAGCTCTATATAAAGGAGGGACAAAATTCTCGTGAACCCAAATTTATTGGTTCATTTCGTTTTTTATCATTTGAGTGGAAAAAAATCAACTTAAAAATAGAGACGAGATTCAGCCGAACGGCACACACGTTGTGGGAGTAATTTAATGAACCTAGCCGATGGGTAAGTTTGGATGCCTGCATGATTGTGCAAAGGATTTGGGCTATTGGGATCAATTTAAAGACGTTTAAGTATTCATGAAGGGTCCGATTCGTAAGCATCGTTTCAAATAGAGGACTGGGGATAGCGCACACCCTTATAATAATCATGTGCTAGAAGCGTCGGGGCTAATATGAATTTAAAACACACACCATATTGAACTGAGTTCACTTGAGATTGTCATTATAACAATCATATGTGAGACATTTTTCGTAAGCAAGGCGCACACATTATGTGCGCTCTTACTTAATTTTCGTAACTAATGGCTAAAAATTGTCTGTTGTATGTAGACCTGCGTGTTTTTTACTCTCGATGAAAGTACTTATCGACTAAAAGAAAATCTATATAATTGATTTGCGCACACTAGTGTGCGGAAGCAAATAAAAAGCACTACGGAGTGTGTGCGTTAACGAAAAAGAAGTTCTAGTGGAAAGTGTCAACCGCTCAACATGAGTTATACTTCTAAGAAGGATGAGTTACATCAGAAAGTTTTGCACAGGGGTCTCATGATTAACTGTAACTAGTTCTCCAAATAGATTTTGTTTCTCATATGCAAGCTCGGAAATTTATCTGGGGGTCACACTCAAGTCCCATGTGCTACGGCGAAGCACACTTAACACTACACCATAACCACCACCGAACTACAAACTTATTCAAAGGTTGGGAAAGAGTCTAAAGCTTTCGTTATGACTGTATAACTGCCCTAAGAAAGTGTAATTCAGAGATTGGATCCGTCATAAAGATCCCAGTAGGTGCGCTTCTAATAATAGCCTTGTCTCGTTGCATTCAATCTGTGTGTATAAAACCATTCGCATCGAAAGAAACTGCACTAATCACAAAACAGGCTTTAAACACAATTTCGCTTCTTCTTGACAGGAAGGGCTTCTTTTAGGTGTTGGTTGGCTTTTACTAAAACAAAAACAAAATTCTTACGTGTTCAACTGTTCGTGTTCGATCCAATACCTAACTAATTCACATATCCATCGCGTCATTATGTACAATGTCTAACCTCATATCCAACACACCCATTTTCTGAATATCACACTTCCCACTCCGTTGAAAAGATTACGAAATTTGAATATGAATTCCTTCGTATATAGAATCGCCAACAAACTCAGCACCAACATCGTCGTCAATATCAGCGATAACCTCAACAATCAATAAAATCACAAACCATCAACACAATAACCATCATCCGAACAACCGGAATCCTAGGTCAAGCTCTACAACGACGGCTGTCCAGATCGACTTAAACCAAAACGGAATATCGCAGAAGTCCTTCGCCATAGGTGAACTGATTTGGGGTGCTGCTCGTGGCCACCCAGCATGGCCGGGTAAAATTGTGTGTCCACCCGATGGGATGTCAACACCATGTGATTACCAAAGTCAGACCACTTGGGTGCAGTGGTTCGGTGGCGGTGGCCGGTCTCACGCTGAGCTGGTAGCTGTAAACACTCTGAAGAGTCTATCCGAGGGTCTGGAAGCCCATCACAAAGCCCAAAAGGACACAAGAAAGTGAGAAGACTATAATTGGTTTTTATTTTTTAATTTTGAACTTTACTTTTAGTAAGGGCGGGTATGTTGAGTAGCTAGAAAGCAAGTTTATTGGCCAATTCTTAAGTTGATGAGATTTTGATTAGACTTTAGCTAGACTTGAATGAGTAGACTTATTTATTTGGTTTTTTTTTTTTTCTAAATTTTAAGTTTAATTATACCTATAAAGCAAAAAAGAAATTAATTCATTTGTCCCACGTTTTCTTCTCTTTTTTTCGTTCTCTTTTTTTATTCCTCCCATGCCCACATTTGTCATCATCACACGCACCACCAAACCACACAAACAACATTTTCATTTCCAAAATAAAAATCCAAAAACAAAAACTCCTAAAAAATATGAAATGAAAAAAAAAATCCAGGAGCAGAAAATTAAATTCCCAACTCGAACGTGCCATTCAAGAAGCCATGACTGAATTGGATCGTATTTCAGCAGCACCACCATCATCAACAGGCGGCAACAACAACAACAACACCAACTGTTCACAGCCCACATCCACATCGTCCACTCCGCATGGTAGCAGTCCCAACTCAACGAAGAATCGGGGGCGCGCTCGAACCACTGTTACGCAACAGATTGTCACCCAGCATAGATCGAAACCAATTCGGATAGCACCAGCGCCACCTAATGCAGCTGGTGGCTCGACCACCACCACTACCAGCACCACAAGCATTAGCAGTAAGCAACTGTCCGCGTCAAGTATTAGCCAAGTCACCAGCCAGCTTAACCATATGCACCACCATCATCACCAATCGCAGACGCAATCCAAATGACCCGAATCCTGCGCGCTATCGTGGTCAATGCAAACAGTCACTCTAGTCATTCACAATAACTAAGGAGTTACAAAAAAAAGCAAAAAAATATACATATATACGTAGAAATTCACCATTGTGATTGAGGCATACATCAGAAAAAAAAAAAAACTCCGCTGGCGTCAGTATGCCAGTTGCAGGTTAGCAACAGCAACGGTACTTGACGACAGCGAGTCAGCGCGCTCGCACGCAGTTTATTCGTACTAAGTAGAATAATTAATTGTTTTCCCATTTAATTTTAAATTTATTTTTCTATCTAACACCTACAAAGTTAATAGTTTGTATATATCATTTGAAGATCGTTAATTTATTTTAGCAAATAGACAATAAAGAAAAATATTTCTGCAAAGATTTAATAAAATATCACAAGAGTTATGTGTGTTTTTTTTTAGTTAGTTTTTTATGCATACTTTTAAGGATTTTATTTATTTTAACTTGTAAGATTATTCAAGAACACAATACACAATACGATTTTTGTTTTTTGTATCGCCTTAATCACGTATCATAGATGATATAAATATACATAGCTGCATATACGCAAACTGCAAACCTTAAATTTTGTTTGTTATTAAAATAGAATTTATATGATTTAGAAAAATCCACACATACATACGCTTTAAGTGAAATCCGAATATAAACGTAAAGTTTCACGAATAGAAAAGGAAAAACAAATTAACTTGCATTTAAAACATAAACAAAATAGAATAAAACAAATCGAACTACAAAGAAGTATTGTGTGTTTTTCAGGATTTGAATTTATATATATAAAGAAAAACAGAAATTATTGGTTATTGTAATATCATGAATGTTGTTAATATTATTCACATTATAATGTAATTGTATATAAGGAATAGATGGAAAATAAAAGAAAAGAAGCTGAAAACATAAAAGAATAAAGATTATATCTCTTAAATGGAGGCAAAAGAAGAAGATTATGAGAAAAAATAAAAGCAACAAGGAGAAATGTTTAAATTAACTGTTGGCGATGGTTTTTTTATTATTTTTATTTTTTTGTTATTTATGGCACTGCAATTTGAAATGCGGTAAGTAATCAATGGAAGCAAAGACACACACTGGAAACATTTGAACACGTAGCCCAGTCCACAATACCTACATATCGTTCTATTTGGGCCAGACGAAATCGGTCAGCTTCTTTCCATCTATTGGTCCAAATCACTGGAATATAGACCTGGGGCCCTACTCTCTATTTCGATCCGAAAGTCAATCCTATTCGAATTCTAAATCGGAGTAGAAGTACATTTCATTCAGCTTTCGAAACTTAGAGTACAAAACGTGCATTTTCGAAAAATGTTGCTTTCGAAACGAGGTACAGATTAGGGCCATTGACCAATCGTCTCTGGCAGGGTACAGCAGATCGTACGGTGTGTCAAAATCGAATCACTAATAATGATTTTTCGGCAAAAATTACCGACCTCCTGCATACGCTCCGAAGCCCAGTCAAGGAACAAACGGCGTTCCTGAGTCATTTTGGGCCTTGTACGTCTGTATGCCCAAGTCTCGGCGCAAAATTCGTTGAAGTCGGCAAAAACCGACTTCCTATGCATGGCGAAGAATTGGATGCCCCGGGTTCTCCTGTAAACTTTCAAGGACCGTACCGGTGTTGGCTGATTTCTCTTCGAAATCAGTTTAATAACCAAAGTAAAAAATCATTCGGGTATAGCGGTGTTACAAACTTTATTTTATTAGTTAAAAAATTAATTTACAAGGTTCATCAGTGCAGATCGAGATGTCAGAAGTTGGATCGTAAAACAACACACTTGAATAGAGACGAAACAACTGGTAAAATAAGTGGAATTATTTCCCACTCGAGGTGAAGTTGTTTCAAATGTGAAGTTTTTTCCCTGCACCACACTGCCCACGCATTTAGGTCGATTTTACATACCAAGGAATGTAAACAAACGAATGGCGTTTTCGATTGAAGAGAAGAATTGCCCTTCGTACCGAAAGAGCAAATCTAGAAGTGCTCTTTCTATGTTTTCAATGTTTCATTGAACAAAAAAGTGCACTTCCAGGTGAATTCTTGAGACGACAGAAGTGTCCGACTTTGTCGTCTAATTTTACATGTGAAACAAAAACAAATTTCGTCACACAATGCTCGCTGAAGAACGAGAACCCCAGGTTCACGGATGACGGTTTTCGGCCACGTTTTTTTGTTGTCAAAGAGAAGACTCCCATCGAAATGTTATACGACCCTTTTTTCATACTGGAACTCTTGTCGGTTAACTTTGTTATTGGTTTTAAGTCTCTATTCAGGAAATGTGTTTTTCTATATTTTGTCTTGTACATATTGATTCGTTGTGATGCCAATGATGGGTCAACAAATCGCTCCCAACAATTCCAAACATCTTTTAGCAAATAAAATAAACAAAAAATACTCGAACTTGAATAGCTTATAAAAATATAGCTCAGAATATTAATTACAAACAAACATACAGTAGATATAATGTTTCAGAGTACATAATGTGTGGATAACAACCGAAATTTGTTTTAATCTTGCGACAAGACCTCCTTTAAAATATCCCCCAATTTGATCAAGTAGAATTCCTCATTCTGCACGACCTTTTCGCAGACAATTTCTGTTTCGGCTGGCAGTAGGCTTTCCAGTTTAGTCTTGAGCTCTTCGCTGATTTGTTTAGGCAACCCTGCGGATTGGAAATATGTACAAGAAAATCTTGCGCATTTAAAGCGAATTCTGGCTACCCACCGTCTATCTCACAATCGCCCGTCATAATGGGGAACGTAAATTCTTCGGGATATTTACGAATATTCTCCACGGCAACAATTGAGATGTTTCCATAGTCAAAGAACAAAATGCTAGGGTGACCGTCGCCTACTACCTCTATACACCTGCCGCGGTACCACTGCTCGTCTTCGGTGTATTTAGCAATACACAACTCATTGACCCTGGGGAATGAAAGACACTTAGAAGACGCTTCAGAAGGAAAAAACCATTGTTACCTTGGTGTATATTTCTTGTTATGCACGGCGGCATATTTCTGAATGTCCTTCTGGAACTTTTGTATCTCGAGTGCATACTCCAAAGTTGTACACGAGATGAAGGCTGTCTGTAGCAGCGAATTGTCCATAACGATGAGTTTTACTTTCTCACCCAACGGCAGCGGTAAGTGTTCCAAATTCTGAAAATCCAAACACCCCATATGATACGCCATGTGCACGCCTAGAACAATGCCAAACTCACCTCTTTGTATACAATAGTTGACGTGTCCACTTCCGGAATGGTCGCATGGAACAAGGCGATTGCCTTGTTGTAGCTTTCATTCGAATTGGTATCAAAGAGTTCCACCTTATTTATTACGTCCACAACATCGTCTCGATTCTTAACAACATCGTCTTCCTCATATTGGATCTTCATGATTGTATGCAGGTATTTATACATGTACTTCTTTACCTCATCGGTCATATAGAAGTCAGACACATCCTTTAGTGTTATGGGACAAGCCATTCGTGGCAGATGCCAGAATAAATCCGGTGCATACAGCAGAGCCTCTAACGGCTTAACATCAATATTGCCGTAGTCAAGGTAAACCACTCGGATGTTCTCCAAGTCATCGGCGTTTAGAATCATTGCGCGATTAAACTGATCCTCTTTGAATTTTGTGAAGACTATTTCGCCCTTTTTCGGTGTGTGTAGCAGGGGGTTCTGCGACTTGGCTGCCTTTTGTATGAACGATACGGCTTCGAAGAACTTCAGCTTATCACCGTGCGCATTGGAACGAACAAAGACGACATTTGTTTTGGATATGGCAGTTATAATAACATTACTTCCGGACAGGGGAATTTGTGATTTAAGTGCGGCTGCCTGGGTCGAGTCGGGATGTGCCTGTTGCTCTGGCACATCACAGGCGGGCAATGGTTTCTTATTCAGATCATTTACCAAGCCCCTGACAAAAAAAAATCAAAATTAAACACATTTTTTTGGTACAAATTATGGACCTACGGTGGTTTTCCGCAGACGTAACGATGACTTTGCCATTCCTTCTTCTGACATTCGATGTTGCAGAAGAACGCCGAGCACCGAGAGCAAATGACATCGCAGACTTTTTGGCACGACTCACAGGGACCGACTTTTACTTTCTCAAACACAGGCGAGGGTTGGCAGAACTTTTCCTATAATCAAAATGAAGGTTTCCAAATGCTATAAAACTCATAATGACTCATAAGACAACTTACCTCTTTAGCATCATAGTTGCCATTAGTAGTCCTTCGCTTTGCCTGGATAAAATTCCTATCTTCGTGTGGCATCCTGCAAGGTAAACACAAAGAAAGTCGTAATACAGAAAAACTCTTAAAGCAAAAAGCATTAGTATGTTCATCTTCTACTCCACATTCGATCGGAAACATACGTGTAGTACGCTCTTCCTGTGTGGTAATTGAACTTTCCATCTTCAACAGTACTCTTTTTGCCGTAAGCAATTCGGTCCAATCCATGGGCATCATCTTCGATTAGAAAATGCCTCTGTGGGTCAACAATATTAAGCAAACTATTTGGATTGTCGTAGTCCTGTTTGCCAACTAAAGGTTTCTTGTTGAAATGTGGTCGCGGAGGATTTCTGTTCGAAATCTGATAGGACCTAGTTATAACAACGAATCTATTTTAGACTTGAAAACAAGATCAAAACTGTTACCTGTCATAGTCGATGTTGCCCTGGGAGAATGATGGAGTTTTCGGCAAGGCAGTCGAAATAGGCTGATGCTGACTGTCGATGTTCTCTTTGTGCTTATTACTTAAGAACGCACGAAAGCCGTAGGAGTTGTTTTGTAATCCTGTGAAAACCCTTTCCATGTCGCTAAGTGGAAAACGTAAGATTGAAATAAATCGATGGTCGGCAATAGGGTTTTGTCTTAAGTAATAGGAAAAACTTACTTTACCGATGGAAAGTTAATGAAGTAAACCCCATTACTGTTCTTATTTCCGCGAAGAACTTTGCCATATCCCGAGCATATATTTATCAAACCATTAAGTGTGAGACTCTCAGGGACGTTTCTAACCATAATAAATGGATCGTTACTCTTCTTTTGTTGAGCTGATTGTTTGGACAATTCGGAAGGTTGCTGGCTGTCCTCCATGTCGGCACCAGGACCACTCATGTATTTATTGAAACTCGAATCGTTGTATGCCTCGCGCATAGGATTCCAATTTCTTAATTGTTCCCAAAGATCTTTTTCCATTTTAGAGTCCATTTTTTGTTGACTTGTTTCTTATGAACTTTTATGAAAAAAACAAAAACGAAAACTGTCTGCTGGCTGATAGTTGATAGAAATGTCTTTATTTTGTGTACCAAAAAGGGATGTTCTTTGTTGTGTTACCTGTATTCTTGGCTAAATCGGTAAATGCGACAGCAATTCGTTTATATACCTAATTTAAGTGACAGTATGCAGTATATGCACAGAATTGTTAGGGAGGTACCTTACAACTCAATACACATAATATCGATATTCGATAACCATGGATGTTTGTGTTTTTCTTTTCTTTTTTTTTAAGGCGTGTTTTTTGATCTTCGATCTCAGCAAACCAAAGTAAAGTAGAATTTTCAGCACGCAATATCAACAACTACGCTCTACTTGACTCTTCGAGATGATACAGTAGTTAGAAGCTCAAAAAAACACGCCTTATATAAATATTGAAACCATTTTTTATATTAGGATGGGCAAGTAGAATTAATTTAGTCCTAGGTCTTATACGTACATAGTAAAACTCGGCGGTTTGCAAGACTCTTGGGTTTGTACCATATGTCACTTGGGACTTAGTGGGTTGTGTCATATGTCAGACTGATTATAATATATGCTTTGTGTGGCTAGCAAGGCGGTATATAATTTCATCATGCCTCCAGTAGACGTCGGCACTTTTTTACTACTTCCTAGTGGATGCAAAAGTGAGATGATGAGAAAAATACTGCATGTAAATTGTTTCAAATTGATTTATGTACTTTTGTGAGAAAGAATGGAGATTTCTCAAAATTGCCCCAAGATAAAAAAAAAACAAACGATTGATGCCAAACTCTTGAAATTGCAATTTTTTTTCTTTTGTGTTGCGGTACGCTGGAATTTTTTAGTAAAATTTAGAATTAGACACCATGTTGCAGTGAGTGCAGAATTTACTTTTGTCAATATCCATATAAACATGCGTATTTTAATCTTGCTGCGCAATAATTTCAGCGATAGTGATATTTTGGACAAACGATCATTATATCAATTCGCTTTTGGGCAAACATACGTTTCGATATCAAATTAAAATATCGATAGCTCCCTATTGAACAGCACATTCACTACTAGCGTCCTCACTTGCTCAAATGTCAGAACTCATGTACTCCGCGCAAGCCAAGCAATTAGCAAATCACCAGAAAACCACTATCGCAAACATTTTCGGATTGAGGTTTCGGCTTTTTCGGAGATTGTTTTCCGTCGTATTATATTGTTATTGGATGTGCAAATATTACACAGTGCTTTAAATAATTCAGTATTTGAAATAAACAATTATTACAATGAACAGGCGTATGTCCAACCGGTAAGTTTTTCAATATCGAATTGCAAGTAAATCTGCTTGCTGCAAAAATCGTAATGGAGGAAAAACTTGGTTATGTTAAAGTTTCATTGGGTATTGGCAGTGTACGACCAAAAATTAATATATTCCACATTAAAAAATATTTTAATGCATTAGGATTTAATTAATTATTTGCATTATTCTTTCTAGGAGATGTTTGTAGTTATTCAGCGAAACATGAGAGTACTCCTTCATTTTTGAAGCACACATTAAAGGTTTCGGTTTTATCACAATGAACCGTATCGCCCACCGTTTTTATTTTTATGCTTAAATAGCAAAACATGTTCATATTGGTATCTGTTTTTGCAATCATAGACACCATACTGAGTATTCAAATATGTATACTGATTATGGTCTGTCTATACCATACTGAGTATGGTTTGTCCATGCTCGCAACTCGCAAGTATCATTTATCATTGTTCTTTTAACCGGCATTAATAAAACATGTGTTTGTAAGAATACTTTGCACAAATCAATCATATAAAGTCTGCGGTTAACAATCACCGGACTACAAATTTACAGAACAAACATTTTTCATGTTTGCTATTTATCTTTTCAATTCAATTAAATTAATTTCATTCTACTTTCACCCAACAAAGGATAGTGTTGAGGAACTTGCGCACTAAGCTCCCTTGCTGTCAAGACGGCCACGGTTTCTTAAATCTCATTCCGGATTGCTTCACCTTCAGCGCCATTTGCAAACAAACAAAACATGTAATATCTGATCTACACCCCTGCACAGCTGGATATTGTTTAGGCTACAATATTTAGCACGTTCGAATTTTGCGGTGCAACGTTCACTCGTAACTTCCGCACATGTGTCTTAGGAATTAGGCTGATAACTGGTCACTCGTCTGATTGGTCAATTGCCTGTAAGATTGCTGGCAGGAAAGACGGGTATAGGATGCATGCAATTTCTGTATATATACAATGAAAAGACCTATTGCGTCTGTAGAATAGCCTATTCTCAACTTCAAGCTCAGTGTAATTTATTGAACTTCCATTTCCCACCTTATCTGAAACTGGCATCATTCCGGTTTAGCGTAGATCAAAATAAATCGATAAGAGGTCTTAATTGTTCCTTCAGGTGTTGAAACCGATGAAAAGTTATCTAATAATAATTCGTTAAAAAAGTAATCCTCACTGTTTATGTCCGCGTATTGGGCTCATTTTGTTGGGTAAAAATATGCTCATCGAAAGGAGCACTACTCGCTAGATAAAATCGCTATTGGTCTTAAGAATCTAATTCTTAAACCAAAGCAGAGCCAACAGGGCCTTAAAGATCCAAGTTCATCTTTACTGGTAGTATAAAGCTTAAACATTAAAAAAAAAAACAATTATTGTTACACCCAAAACCACGTATAACAAAATGTCCATATTTAAAATAAACGTGTTAATATGCACATTTTGAAATGCGACGTCTGATTTGGTAAGTATTTATCCGGTGGCGAAATTTTTTAAATAAATTTAAACTTCATAGGTACTGTCGGAAGCGTCAGTAGGTAGATATGTAATTCTCGGCTGAACTCGCTTATTGCAAATGCTGTAAAAATGTGACAAGACCAGCAACGTATAATTTCTGCAATATAACTCTTTAATTATTTTTTTGCAATTGCAGTATCTCGGGGAACAACCAGTTTCCCAATCATAGAGGTGGTGGTCAAAATTTTCAATCTGGGCCCCAAATGAATCAACCAGTTAGTAAAAGTGTCACTATAATTTTAAGAAAATATTATTCAATCTTGTATTTTAGCAGCGAACGCCGCAGGTGCAGCAACAGCAGCAATCTAGGCCACATCAGTTTGATTCAACTCAGGCAGATCAGCCAGTTGTCCGCTCTGGTGAATGTGTTCTGTGTAAAACGGTCACAGTTTTGCTGTGTCAACGGTGTGGGGATTTCTATTGCTCGCCAGCATGTCAACATAAGGACTGGCCCAGGCATCGATACATATGCTTTCAAATTCCGTAAGACTATTGACGCTTGATTCATGGTTTTGTTGATAAAATATTTCTCGTTTGCAGAGCGCTTGTTCAAAGCTCAGCTAGATTGACTGGCGACATACCAGCATTAAATGGTTACAAGAACCATGAGCTACCGCAAACAAGTTCGCAAATGAATCGCAAATGGGTTAATAACGACGAGCATCAACCGAAACAGCAGCAGCAACAATATCATCAGCAACAGCAAAATCAACAGCCGCGCGATCAAATGAAGCAAAAGCAGCAGCAACAACAACAACAACAACAAAAACAGCAACCACATCAACAACACCAACAAAACAGGTCCACGCCACCAAAACATCAAAAACCCGATTCATCGCCTGTCGTTGGCGCAATGGACATGGTACGGACTGAACGAGCAAGTTTCCCGAAAAACAATACCTCAATTCTTGTGACAGCAATGCGCAGCTCGAATAAGTTATACATTCGCTCGATTGAGAGCGAGGAGAACAAAGGCTATTGCGAAGTTATAAAAGCCATAAATGAATATGGAAGAACCGCTGGTCCGCTCAAAACAATGCCCGCCAGAAATGCATTTGCCATTACCGATTTCAACCAAGACGGGCTCTACTATCGCGTTCAAATTGTGTCGGCAAAAAATGAGAATGATATAAGTGTCGTCTACTATGACTTTGGTAACGAGGCTACAAAGAAACTTAGCGAGTTAAAAGAGATCTCCAAGTCTTGTGCCGAACTCAAGCAGTATATTGTCCCAGTGATGTTGAAAAATGTCCTCTATATTCGTGATAATCCGAAATTGAACGAGTATATCAAGAAGTTTGAGGATGTCGACGGGAAAATTGTCTACCAAGATGAAGATAAACCAGCCTGCAAGATAATGTTGCCTAACGTGGAGGACAGCCTCAACGATAAAATCAATTTGTTTATTCAAACACATATAGAATCGTCGCAGTCGCAAAAAGAGCAACAAAAAATGCCGCAGCAGAAATCGAGACAACAGCCACAAACACTGACGGTGAAAGAGGCATCGACACCAGCACCGACACCTGCACCGATACCTGCACTGACAGTGAAAGAGACGCCAACACCGCCACAGTCTGTTAAAAGCCGTCCGTCTCAATTGGCCAAACCAGTAATGACTCCGGTAGATATATATTTAGTTCACTTTCTCTTTGTTTTACTAAGGCGTGGTACATTTGCTTTTGCAGCCTTTTGAATTTGTAACTTTACCGGCGCAAGGAAAAAATCTCAATGTAGTGGTTGTGGACAATTCGCTCATGCTCTTTGGTTACTTTGGATGTGTGCTGTCTGAGAATAGGGAAAATTTGCAAGCCATTCAGGCATATCTCGACGAGTACGAAGACAATGGACGAGCATATAAGCCAAAGTGAGTATGCCGTGTCTGGAGCGCATATAATGGCTTATAAATTTGTATTTATACGACAGGGTCGAAGAGTATTGCTTGGCGAAGTACGAAGATTCATGGTACCGCGCCAAGGCGCTGAGCATTCTCTCAGCAGAGTTTGTTGAAGTTGTGTTCATTGATTTTCTGAACGAGTCTCAAGTGTCGATTAAAGACATCAGGCGTTATCCAATGGATTTCGATTTGCCCTGCAAGACGAGCTTATGCATGATTGATGGTAAGTACATTTGGATTCGTAAACGCTCTTTCACACTTTCCCACTTCAATTTGTTCGGCTGGAAGGACGTCTTGGCTTTCATCGTTTAAGTTGAATGATTGTTTTTGCCCAGCAATTTGACTACTATAAAGCTTCCTATCTGATCTCTATCGTTCTCTGTTCGAGTCTTGTTGCCCTTACTCATTCTGCGCACGGTTTTCAACAGCTAACAGTTTTTGTATTTTATGCCTTACTTGTCTGATGCATTGAAACTTTTAAGACTCTTGTGCTAGTGGTCAGAACATTACTCGTATCAATATTGAAATCAAAATCTGCTTCTTTATTATATACATTTTGTTTATTTCTTTCTTTATTGTTTCCTCTTAAAGAACTGCCTTCTGAGTTAGACGAAAATACAGCAAACTTCCTGAAGAATAAATTCACCCCAGGCACTGAACACCAAATCAATGAAATAAAAGGTATGGAAGAGGACGAATCCAGCGTTGTCATCGTTAAGATGAACCAAGTTCGACAATGGCTGACTGAAAACAATGCCAACTGAGTTATGTATTTTACTTTTATGTTTTACATTTCGTATCAAGATTTCAAGCATACAATGCACCCTCTTCTTAATAGGTACAGTAACGTACTCGTACCAAATAAATTTATAATGTATCTCCATATAACCCTTACTTTTGCAATTGTACTCCTAAGCTGAAGGACATGTATATTTCTGTTCGTTTTTACGGTTTGACAATAAAATTAAGAAAAAAAGAAAACAAAGGGGTTTCCCTCTCCGATTGGGTTTCACCTTGTCGAGGTGGGGAGGCTTAAGTAAGCCTAGCGGCTGAAAACTAAGAAAACCCAACCAACAAAAAAACTATGAAAATGACAACCGTAAATGATAAAAATCGAGTGGGGATATACACTCAAGAGTCGGTAGAGGCCACGGCTACCGGCGATGGCTTGGCTCCTCAAGGAGATAAGTCGCCAGTGGTAAACCCGGAAAGTATTTTAATGAAAAGAAATCAAGAAAAACTAAGAAACGCGTTTAGTGGTTGTGAAAACAATCAGCTATTAGATCAAGATGATTGGCCAGACCAAGACTATTCTCAAAGTGGTGGGGACGATGACCGCCCGGTAGACGAATACAACTCGCGACATTATGATAGCAGCAAAGCCGATGACAGTCAGTCCAACTATAGCGGAGGGCATGGTAGATTAAAAGTACCTACGTCCGAGGATCGCGATCGAATGAACCGAAACACCAACATAGCCCACTTCCCACAGTGTGAGCAGTACTATGGAAAGAATCGCTGGAGCAAAACCATAGGATTGCTTAAGAAAATCGGCTTTGTCAACTGGGAAGTGAATACCATGCTGGGAGCACTCGATAGATTACGCGACGATCAAGAATCGGCCAAACAAAGTCGCAAGAGGCCGCACTCTGCAGAATCCATACCAAATGTGTGTGAAAAAACCCCACATCGTGCGGGGAGCCAACAGAAGTCAACCGACGTTGTAGAACGAACACACCAACAACCGCTCGAAGACTCACAAAGATCAGTTGAAGGTATGATACAGCTAAATATCTCAGTACCGCCGACACCACACAGCGATATACCAATTCGAATAAATATCGGTGATGCAAGCCATCCAAAGAGCTATATTTTGCCCGAAAACGAACTCAAATTAGAAGAAGCCTTAATGAACCTATTAAACGAAACCAAAACAGTCTGCAACAGAAATCAGAGACGGGTCAATGTCGCTATCTATCGTATTTTCTTCATTAATCACATGTTGGTGGCTGAGTGTAAAAATGCGGAAACTGTGGATACCATAAGGCAGAGGCTTCTTGAGTTGAATTACCTTTGGAGGGGCGCTAACCTTGTTGTCTGCGATAGGGTCGGCGCTAATGCAAAAATCAAAATGTTTATTCAATACAGTGACATGAAATCAGAAGAAATACTGGATGCCCTAGAAAAACAAAATCAAATAGACACGTCGTCTTGGAAAGTACTAAAACAGGAGGACGTCGACGAAGATCTGACGTGTTTGCATCTTGAGATTGATGCTCTGGCGAGTATACGATTGTTCCACGATCAGGATGATTTGTATTTTCTATTAAAGAGAGTTATGGTGAAGTTGTTGCAGGTAAGTTTGTGGTGTGTTGGACGAAGGGCATGTGTCGAAATATTTTTTCTTTTTGTTTATAGATGTGAAACAGACACGGCCTTTGACTGGGTTGCTTTATGTTTGATGGATATGATGGGTTTTGGTAAGTTTATTGAACTTTTTTTTATCTCTTTACAGTCGTGAGTAAGAATAACAATTGGAGATGAAATATCGTGAATGGCCATTAGTTCTCGATGAAGCTTGTTTTCAGGAATGCATATGAGAAGTTTTATAGCACGAGTATAGTATAACCTGTCAAACGATCTTCCCTCACCAGTTTTCAGCTACTTGCCATTAATCGTTCGCTCCACGTTTTATCACCTAAGATATTTATTTTTTCCGTCATAACGAATATGTACGTTATAAACCCAATTGACATTTATAAAACATTATTTTCAGGCCTAAGATTTAATTAAAACCACCAGGACTGAACGATCGTACCAAGGACAGCAACGGATACACTCAATTAACATATATTTTTAAATTTGTTAGGTTTACGATGTCTTTGAATATGAATTTGCATGGATTCAATTCAAAAACTTTGTATACGAAGTGTGTATATTTGCAGATAAGAATAAAAACAACTAGACAGTAATAAAAAAAAAGCCCCCTTCCGACGGGTTTCACCTTGCCGTGGTGGAAGGGCTTAAGTACACCCATTTGGAAATACCAGATGACTTCGAAACGACAACACAGTTCTTCGAAGTAATGGGTGGAAAACTAAGCAAACCCAAAACAAATGAAACCATGAAAATGTACACAGGGAATTATAAAAATCGAGTGGGGATGTACACTCAAATGTCGGCAGAGGCCACGGCTGTCGGCACGGGCTTTGCTCCGCGCGGAGAGAAGTCGCCAGTGGCAACAAGATATAATATAAATCAAGTAATGAAACGAGGAAACGTCGTTGATACATCGTTTTCAAGCCGGTCACGCAATTTCAGTGACTCGGGTAGTGAAGGAAGATACCGAGGAAGAGGTGGTAGTAACCGTGTCCGTGGACGTGGTCGGGGTGGTGGTTTCAAAACTCATTTCGTTACAGGAGATCAACGCACAAACGAGTATCGAAAATCGCGGTACGATACTATGAGAACAGAACTATCCAACTTGAATTTTTCCAATGTCGAAATAAGTGCGATGAAGACCGCTCTTGAAAATGAGCGAAAGAATCGACACAATGAGAACAAAATGGCCCGCTACTGCGAACAAAGGAGTATGGATGTTGATGACGCCCGAAAGCAGATGTTAGAGCGAAAAGATCGCGAACTAGCCAAGTACAAAGCGGAAAAAGCTGACCGAGAGGCACAACGGGCAAAAGATGGTGGTCTATGGTATGAGAATAAGAACAGCTGGAAGCGGCCAACTGATCAGCATGATCATGTTCAAGGAGGTCACCAAAGTGAACGAAATGCCTGCCAATATGAAGACAGACGAAGTGATCCCACTGCGATCCGGGAAGGTGCCACGGAGGCAATGAGTTCATTCGATGAGCGAACAAATCTTGGTGAATTTGATGAACATGCTCCATATTGGAGTGGACGATCGCCCATCAGACAATCAGCTAATCGGTTCTCACCCGACCGAAGATCACCCAACAGAGAGTTCGCCGACAACTGGGGCTCCCCCGATCGAAGATCTCCCAAAAGGCAATTTGCTAACAATAAGTACTCACCTGACCGAAGATCACCCAACAGACCACCTTCATCAGTTGGTAGCCAAATGCAGCGTTCACCATCGCCGCCACCACCACCACCACCATTTATAAAAGAAGCTGGTTTTAAAGAAGTTCACGAAAGAATAGGCCTTTCTAGAAACTACAGAATAGTATTTGAACCCTTAAGAAATAGTAAAGATAAGTCGCTGGTGGCGTTTACCCACCAGCTTATCCCAATGCTAAATACATATTCAAAGAATCACATAGCTCGCAAATTCAAATACCCCCTTTATATTTATAACAAAAATAATCCATATGGCTCAATCGATAAAGAATATCACACTCTGTTGTTGGACGCTGTGGAAGAGATTGTTCAAAATGAACTAAGCAAAGGAAATGTTGCGATCGATATTTGTCAAACAAAGTTTTTAAGGGGCGTATTTCAAGTGCACTGTCGCAATGAAGTAACAGCAAGAACTTTGCAGGACCTTTTACCAGTCTTTAGTAGAATATGTCCCAACAATGAGCTTCATGCAAGCCCACAGAAATTAAAGTCTGGCTATAGAAGAGTTGAGGTAATGATAACAAATTTCAACATGCCCGTGGAGCACTTCTTCCAGATCATCAAGAAACAAAATGATTATCCCACAGAACATTGGAAACTTTTTCATCGGGCAGACAAACCAAATTTTACCAAATTGGCATTTGGCATTGATGGTGCTTCCGCTGAACTATTAAGAAAGCGAAATCAACAAATGTTTTTCTGCATGGGTACTCTAGACTGCATTGTTAAAGGTTAGTTATATCAATATGCGTTCGCAATTTGTAATAGTGTTTAAATCAAACTCCATAAAGCCAGAGAATGTAATCAGTTCTAAATACTTCTAAAGTACAGTACAATGTATTAGTAAAATAATTGATTTCAAATAAACCTTGAATTGTAGTAAGGCGTGGTGGTCATTTGTGTTTCTTTCTATACAGACAAGGGGGTACCTGCAGTAAGTAGTTTACCCGTACTTGCAACTCAGAGTAGTACTGTCGGAGTTAATTTGTGGAATTAAATGTTGGACCGTAAGTTGCTACTGCACTAAGATACATGACAAACTACTGGAAGACGTATACCATCTCGCAGTTAGGCCACTATCTATCTTTCAAACTTTAGTGCAACACTGATTCAAAAGCCCAAATTGATAACGAAACGCACAGTACTTGGTAATGGCTCAGCGATTAGTGTGATGGAGTACTGAGTGAAATGTCCTAGTTTCAACTCTCAGAAGAACCCAAAATTACAGCGAACTTAGGAGAATGCATACATGTATTGTGTTGTTATAAAAAGCTAGAAGCAGGGCCCGCAACATATATTATTGCCTCGTGAAAAATGAACAACAGGGCGTATACTTGCTATTTTATTTTATTGCAGTTTGTGTACCTATTGCCTAGGAGCTATACGTTCACGGATTTAAGTTGATTTCGCATGCGAAACAAAAACTAGTTCCGTCATATTTTGCTCGCTCACGGATGAGGCGATTCGGCCCAGGGTTTGTATGATATAATTCTCCCTGAATTTTAAAGACCACACATCATACGCAAACATGACTTCGGATAGTATACTCTGGTATTGTCATGTGAACAGTCATTCTCAATCGGTCCGAAGAATTCGATTATGAATTACACGCTTATTTCGCAGTTTGAAGTTTGAAACCACTAATTCAAACACCTTTAAACACATAGAGCGGATCGTTCGTTCGCAACAGCAATGAAACAAGAACATGCCAGTCTCTGGCACACCGATTATTATCGAAATAGAGCAAATACCAAGCTGAATACTAACCGTAAATCGCGTGCAATAATAATCTGTTTGAACAGTTTGTCGTGTGAAATACCAATAACGTGAGACAAGCACCAAAACAAGCAAAAATATGGTCTTAACAAAATAAAAATTTAAAAGGTTTAAAAAAAAATTGCCCAGTAACAACCCGAAGCCACCCGTCGCCAGATGTATCCGCAGGGCTTAGCATGGTTCACTCAATTCGTTGCATACGGCCTCCTGCAATCATTGCCCGGACCGATTGATTGCAGGCCAATAGTCGGTGGAGACGTTGTCCAGAAGACGGGTTAGTCAAGTTCAAGCGTCAGAGAGAGGTCTCACTTTAAATTTGATAACACAAAGAAATTTCTAGATACACATACATCGTTTCGCTGCAAGATCGAATCCGTGTTCAAGATGACACTGTGCTGTTTCAGCACTTTTGCGGAGGCAGTCTGATAAGTAGCTCATGGATCCTTACTGCCGGACATTGTGTGTATCATAAGTGAGTGCCAGGACTATATTTTACGTGCAGCAGAATAAATTGTTTCTTCAGAAAGGCGAGTGCAATAGTTGCTGTCATCGGATATGATGATTTAAAAGTGGATGGAGTGGATCATCGCGAAATTGATGGAATAAAGTTGAAAAACTTTGTACCGTAAGTTAAGTGTTTGTCGTTCATTGAGGTCGCTCTGAGTTAATGCCCTTTTTATAGATCAACGTTAAAAAATGACATTGCTTTGTTGCGACTAAAATCTCCACTGTTGTTGGGCGAAGGCATGTTGCTGGGACGTGTTCCAGAACGAGGAATTGAAACGAACACTGAATGTAAAACTAATTTAATGTTGCTTGAAATTTGATTAGAGCTCATCTTTTTTCTATTCGAAGCACCATGCAAGATAGTTGGCTACGGAGCTGATAAATACGGAGGTAAAATTCAGGACAAACTTCACGAAGGGCAAGTGTACATTATTTCGCGACAAAATTGCACATCGATTCTGGGCCGGATAATGGCTCCCCAGGAAGGCGACCTTTCATTATGTGGACTAGGTGACCTACAGGATAGTTGTCAGGTATGAATTTGTTTATTTGTTTTTCGCAATGCAAAACATCATTACTGAGCAAACAAACAAAGTAAATGAGATGGAAACAAATAGGAGCATTGATCTGAAACCATTTCCATTTAAAGAGGAGCGTCTTGGATACAACTGTATATTAATTTTGCTAGAGCAATTTCTTTTAGACTAGATTATTATATCTTAAAGATAACTGCCAACTTTTAACTGATTATTTCATTTGATTTGACGTTCATGAGTCTAGTTTAGTAGGCTGACCACTGATTTGAGGTGCCAGTTTTGATTGGCCCAAATCGGTCAAATCAAAAGCTTTTTACTTGAAGTTGATGGAGGTGAATCTCGGCAAGAGTTTCGTGGCTGAGTAGTTGACAGTTCTTATATAATGCTGACTAGTTTCTGGGTTCAGGGTAGTGCAGACTAATCTAGTCGACAGCAAACAATAATGGCGTTTTCGATTGAAGATAAGAATTGTGAAGCGGAATTAATACTAACAACGTTTTCTATTGGTTTTAGGTACTCGGGGATCCTCTCAATCTCTAATCATAAATTTTCTTTTTGTGAGTGCTTCTTCAACGGATTCTGACTTCAAATCGAGAAGCGAAATTGTCTCCTCAAAATCACAAGAAGAGTATTTTTTTGTGCCAATGGAACGGTTTTAGAAGTGTTTTTGTTTTTTGATTCCTGTTTTTGCAATAAACAGGATATTTGCTTGTACATTTCTATGTTTCTATGCGAAACCTAAATCGAACTCTCGTTCACTTGGATTTAGCTCTCAGCCGGAAGAACATTGGAACCTCAACCTGGTAATAAATTTAAGTGTTGATTGAATCACTGCGTTCTCCTTTTTTATTTTCTGTCGTTGCAATTCCCTTGTAATTTAGCTGTTGTCGGTAGGGAATTCAACTTCGTCGAATTCTGAAACACATACCTTATCATTATTCTGCAGCTATTCTGCGGCTTAATTTTGGTGATATGACTTAAACTGATTTCTGATTTCAGAGCACTTTTGCGAATCTAGATATGTTATATACAAGTGCATTTGAGTTTGACAACTGGTGGAGTTTGTTTACATTTACGTGTATTTTTTCTACAGCAAAGAAAGGCATTGCATCGGGTGAAACTATTTTTGTAAATTATTTATGTACAGATATTTAGAAATCAATCAGAACGGAAATTTCGAATGTTTTAATAAAAAATTTAACCAGTGAATGGAAAGCGCTTAGAAAAGCGTCGAAGATTATACATATTCAATTCGCACGAATATCAACACAAACAAAAGGCAAGTTACGTTTTTATGTTCGATTAGGCACACGAAATCTGAAATCTGAGAGCAAATCTGAAGAAGCCCAATCGAATACAACATAAATGAATACATTTGTATTCTATACTCGACACTCACACGTCTTTTCTTCGGAGCTTCTTTTTAATTTTAGAGCGCATTCCATATTTTTTAATAATCAAAAATATTTGGTATCCAATGTCCATATACAAAAAAAAAAAAACATTAATATTCTGCACGTACATTTTATGCGAGTGCGCATTAATTACTCGCTTTAACGTTAAGACGACCATAACATAATATTATGCCTTCATCTTCATGACCAATGGCACCTTTCCTGTACAAATTTTGTATATTTTACAGGGTGATTCCGGCGGACCATTAATCTGTTCCGTTAACGAAAACAACTACATATTTGGAATCGTATCTCACGGACTGACATGCGGACAACCCGGAGTACCGAGCATTTACACCGAAACAATTCCCTACAAAAAATGGATAGATGGTGTGATCAATAAAAACTAAATAACATTTAAATCACATTAAGAAAAAATATTTATTTTCTTTATTCTTTATAATTTATGAATTTTCTTCTTATTTGTACATGTTTCATAATAGAATTGGTATATCGATCTTATATTTAAACGTTAAATAATTAATCACTTTCCCCATTGGAATCCTTATCGCTATCATCTTTCTTGTGGTCTAGATTGCCACCGCTTGTTTCGGGCAATGTGAGAGTTAGGAGGCCTGCTAATAATATAGAACAACCGCAAATCGTTGTGGGAATGTACCAGCCGAGTAGACCCTAAACAGTAAACATGTTACAATTTACATTAAATCTGCGATAGTTTTTAATAATTTTAATTTTCAAATGCTTACCAAATAATCAACAACATATGGAGCTGAAATTGATCCGACGTGGGCCAGTGTTGCGCAGGTACCCAGTGCAGAGTTACGAATAGCTGTTGGGAACAACTCCGCAGTGTACAGTGTGACAATTGAGTACACTGCGCTGATGCACATACGACCCATCATGGCAAGTGTCACAACCCAGCTAATATTTCCTGCAATACACATATGGTTATTCGGTTATTACGATTATGTTCCAGCTCAGAAAAATTGAGGTCTCACCCTGGGGAATTAGTAGAACGGACAATAGAGCTGATCCAGCCACAAAGTACAGCAGCATCGAGGTGTTGCGTCGCCCTGTTATCTTTAGTAATACCATCGGGATAGCAAAACATGGAATGTCAACTAGGCCAGTGATGCCCACATAGAGATATCGGTTAACGGATAAATTTTGTGCATTCAAGGCTGGAAAGAAAGTGTCCTATCAATAGTATCTATGCCGATGAACTTTTGCTTTGTTCTGTGATTAGGATATTTGTTCTTATTTCGTATTTGTGGTCGAATTTATACAGCAAACTTTAAATAAAGAGTATAGTGAGTGCACATAGATTATAGAGAGTCACAATTGTTGTCATTTATCAGTTTTAAGCCCGTTTTATAACCTTTCAGTTGCAATGTCAAGTCATAGGTCGAGGTGCTCGTGATTGTGACTAATACTGATCTTCTGTAAACCATTAAATCAGTCTAAACGGCTTAATCTATTTAAACTTCTGTAATTGAAAACTCTGTCGCGAGGGTGTGCAATGTTATCTAAGATCCTTAGCCTATTCTTCGAAAATTAATCTTGTACTGTTGATTGTAGAAGTTTTCAATGCAGTTCATAGTCTCAACTGATCAGATGGCTTTCTAAACTTTGATTGGACATGTTAGTGTCGAGTCGTAAGGGAACTTGTTTCAAATTCTCTTAATTAAAATTTTTTTCATTTTTGTCTTATTACCAATTTTGGACAGTCATATGAGCTCTATAAATAATAATAAAGCTACCTTCAAAAAGTACGAATTCGGATACTTGACAGGTTTAATGGCGGCTCATTGAACATGCAACGATATTGCTCTGCTGTTGTAAATGTATTAGTGTGTTATTTGCCAGCAATAGCAGTTGTTCAAATTGCATTCGTTTTTTTGGAAACATCACAAATGTATATCGACTTGAAAAATGTTTCCCCTGTTGTAGATACAAATGGAGTATTTTTGGTGATTCGTAGTCTTCAGATGACAAGGAAGACGATGAAGATAATAATTCTTCCAAAATTGTATCCATAACTATTTATATTTCGTTATATTGGTTTTCACGACACTGCGAATTTGTTTTGAAAGCAAACTTCTTAAAATAATGTAAAACAGCTGCGCTCCGAATGTGATCCGAATCAAAAAAAAATTGATTTTTTTGCCCAATGGAAAACGACATAAGCTTTGATTGGGCTAGATCGGTCACATGAACAGTTGAGGTTTATGGAGGGGAAGCCGGATAATGAAACAAAATTCTCGGAAGAGAAGGTAATTCTATTCGATAAGATGAATAATGCAATGACACCCGGCGAGAACCGTTAACCCATTTAAAGTGGTGCTTCTAAAGTGAGCTTGGCCACTTGAAATTTTACTGCGAACTCTTGAAATAATCCCTCTTCGAGAAGAGTCAAATAAACATTCATCAACTTTTTTGTGGACTGGATCTAAAAGTGATATTTTCAAATAAAGTTAAATTTCCGTAGGAATTTACAAACGAAAATGCTTCCTTTTGTGTTCAAATACGTGGATTGAGAGTCCACTTCCGCTAGATTGAGTTTTACAGTGGGAGTGAGCTCAAAAATTTGTTAAGTCTTACCTACATATAGCTTGACCGTTGTGCAACTAAAGTTGCAATTTGCCACGTTATTTGAGATCCTGCCACATGTTTTTGATGTTTTGGGCCTTTTTTTGAGATGAAGAGGGCGTTTCAAAATTTTTGCAAAAGCGGTTATATCCAAATAAAAGCCTTTAAAATGTAACGCAGTTGCCTATCACATCACGATTATAGTGCTTAGCGAGCCAATACTTCAAAAATACTAAGTTTGCAGAATAGATTCAGAAATGTCACTTTTTTTTTCTCGTAAGCGGTTTTTCTTGCGCCTTTTCAGAATTCCTACATAAACCGGACGGTGAGTTTGGTTGCAATTTGTGAATGGAAATAGCGAGCGATTAGCTAATGGAGAGGAAAACTATTCGACTCTCTCGGCTGACAAAAAACAGCCAAACAGTCAAAATAGTGTACACTTGTGATGGACGCGTGAGTTTTATTTATTTTCTTATTGTTTTTTTATTTTTTTATTTTTTATTTTAGGGGTATAAGATTTTTTTTAATAAACAGATTGAATTAAAAAAATGCCCACTCAAATTTGTTTATATATAGGTAACTGAGAGAGCACCTATTTTTAGCCTATATGCCTGTTAAAGAATTTGTGGCATTCAAAACACAAGGACTGCCATTGACAGTCAACGATATAGGTATAAAACTTTACTTTACTTCGAAATATATGTTTTGCATATGCAGTCGGTCTTTGTGGAAAGAATATAATATCAGGGCTCCTTTTTCAAGTTCTACCTGATCCCTTGCACGCTACTGTATACACTCGATGCAATTGAACTGCAGTGGCATTTTAAGGGACGCTAGGCGTAGACGTAAGTGCGCAATGTAAAAATGTAAATATTTTAATACAGACAATCGTGGTGCAAATCAAAACTGCAGGGACGGGAAGTGTTTTCGTTTTTGCTGGAGGGTTACACAGTGATTAGCCCTATTTAATTTATTTTCACACATCAATTAAGTTTACTTTGATACTTTGTTATCACTATAGCAAGTATGTTTGAGTTTTATTAAAAATAAACAGATCGTCCTTACAAGAAACCTATTCTCTGAGAATTGCTGACATTTTAGCTCAAATAAATATTCAACTTACCAGTAACATAATACGACAGTGATGTAACGCAAAACATAAAGTAGCATGTAAATGCCAGTCGCCGGATATTTGCAGGACCATACAGCGAAATAAATTGCTTAAGAGGGCCCTCCTTCAGTTTACACCAAAGTGAGCTTGGTGATTGTTCGTGCTAGAAATGGAAATATAATATTTGATTGATTCGGTGAAATGTTATTAAAACCTACCGTCCTCCTATTGGTAACCACATCTGTAGAGTTTTCAATTTGGTAGTCACAATTCTTTTTGAAGACAATCTTGTATGCTTCAGTTGATCGATTTTGACTCAAAAGCCAGCGTGGAGATTCAAACATTAGACTAAACAGAGAAAATATTTTATGTACCCACTGCATCGATATAATGTTGCAAAACTTACTAGCAATTTAGAATTAGTAAAAGACTTGGAACGGTAAGAACCAGTTGGAGGTATCGCCAAGATTGTATCAAGTATGCTGTGATCGCCAGTATAATCATACCAATCGGATATGATGCTGAGAATGTAATGCTCATCCATGATCGATGATAGACACTTATGTTCTCTGAAACTGTAAGTAAAAAATTCTTTATCTACAAGCACAATTTCGTGTACAAAGGCATCTTCGACTAACGCAACGAGAAAGCGGGATAGAATAGCCCCGACGAAGCCACTCCTAGTCCAAAACGTCCGCCTAAGAAAAGCCAGTACCAGGGCGTTAACGCCGTTGTCAGACTTGATACAATGAAAAGCACAGATCCAAAAATAAAGGAAGCTTTGCGTCCATATCTGTGAATAAACAAAGTCAGTTAGTGTGAAAAAAACAGTGAGCCTAACAAAACATACGCATCGGCAAAGATTCCAAGGGTGAACGAACCGAAAAATTTGCCAGTCGAAATCGCTACCTGCGCAGATGTTCGTTGCACGGCTTGTTCACAGACAAGATCCCACTGGAAAAAGAAAAATACATGTACACATACATAAGAATTAGATGGGAAAGGAAGAATCTACATACATCGGTGACAAATGAAGTTTCTGGCTCGAAGTACTCGAAGACGCCCTTTTGCTTGCATGGTATCGGCATCGGTTTGCTGGCTGTACTGGTGTAATTGACCGCCATCATGTAGGACATCTGTCCTAAGTTCGCGTAGTCCCAGTTCAAAATTGTACAGCCATTTGAACCCAAATCACCTTCTGTGATTGCCTTTACCTCATCGGGCGTCCAATTGGTTCCTTTGAGCTCATTAACGCCACACCACATCTTTTCGGGTATATGGCCGATTAACACGTAAGATGATACGTGAAAGCCATTTAATATATTGGGTGTAACGCACAGGAAGAAAAGGGTCCTGAAAGTAAGCAAAGTAAAGAAGGTTAAACTATATTCTCAGAGGTGAGCAAAACGAGCTCTTTATACAGAAAAGGGAAATTACTCAGAAGCCCTTACTTCGTGAATTCTCTTTATTTTTATTACATTTTAAATGGGAATGCAACTGTAGACATTCTGTAATTGCGAATAATTTCAAATGAGTACCCGCATAAGCCTGTTTAATTTATCCACATGTTTTTCCTGAAACAAAGCTCTTAATGCCTTCAAAATTCAAAATATGAAGCGTAAAATTCAAACAGAAAGGAAAATGTACTTAAAATTAATTCTATTCAGCTACATAAAGTTAAGCAACTATTTTTCCAAACTTAATGTTTACGAATTACTGTAAATACAAAATGGATACTCTTGGTCACTCTTTATTTTTGTAACTAAACAAAAAGGCACAACCCGTTTAAAGTCACATTATTCTGTCGGGCCTCTACTACGCGGTATTATTTATAAATAGGGCATAATGTATATTAACCAATAATTGTAAAAAAATTACTTTCAATTCGGCTTTGACTTCAAATAACTTAAGAAAGTATTGTGAAAGAAGTGGATCCAAAATCGTGTTTTATGTGCCACCAGGCAGGTTGAGCGCATAAATAGCAATCACATCCCACATTGACAAAATTATCGATAAACGATCACCGAATAAATATTTTCGCTTTACCGCTAAGTTGTATTTACTTTGAACTCCACTTGTATCAACGCAACGTAAACAAAACAATTCTGTAGAGAGTAGCGAGTAATTTCTATAGATACATACCTAAATACAGATAACTTTTAAAAGCAAAAATTCCACTGATAAAAAAGAAATATTGCCAAAATGTTGGTCGGTTAAATGGAAAAAGTCTGTAAAAACAAATTAAAATAAATAATGATAGAATATCGTGTGTCAATTTTTTTTTGACACGATTGCTTGATTGGTAAACAAATTATGCTAAGGTTGGATAATTTGTTGACGTTTGTTTTTCTTGAGATTTGCTAGAGTATTTAGGAGAAAATAAAACAAAATTAACGTTCAATTAAGTCTTCCTTTCCTCTACAAACATATTTATGTCAGTACTTAAGCCGAAGATAATTGTTTACTACAATTAACGTACGGACTAAAACCGTTTCAGTTTAATACGTACATACTGTCAGATTTCAATGCATTTGGAAATGTCAGAACTTTTCCGCATTTCGGTAGAATGTCTGTCGATATCTACTAAATATGACAAATAGAAAATATTAGATATTTTTTTACCGATCGATGGTCTTCGCAGTTCTGTTTTTTAATAAATGAACCGTACATGTAGTTGAAATTGTTGAAAGCATTTTTCATTAGGTATCTGTCATTATGTGTTGTTGGTAAACATTTTGTCTAATTTTGCTCGGCCCCATCGCTATTTAAGATTCCAGTCGTTGCTTTCCTCAATTAACCATATAAGAGTTCTTAGCCTCACAGTAGGTGTGTGATTAGTTATTTCCGTTTCGAACAGAAGTTCATTCGAGACTGTGAATTATTGAACTTAAATGGCAAGACTCATTAATTTATTCTTTTATTAAAAAGGTCAGTGGCGCTGTGGATTTTCTGTCGTCGAGCTGCATGTGGAAAGAACATTTCTGGCGCACGTGACGTAGCAAGGTGAATGCATTTGACGGTCGATAATGATAATTATATTTTGCATATCTTGTTCCTCTACATATAAAACTGTTTTTTTTTTTTTGTTCGTGGCGGATCAGTGCGGTTTCTACGAGCAAAGAGGAAATTATGGCAATTTAATTTTTGAGTGAATTGTTGTGGGAGTTGATTATGATTGTTTCATTGCAATGGTGTCGAAAATAATTGCATTTCATAACTATGCGAACATTGTTGGCTGTTGCCTTTAATTGTTGTAGGTAATGTTATTGAAAAATGATTCGAAAATGTGATGAGGTAAATGGTGATATCTGATTACAGTTTGATGACACGAAGGGGATATTCAGTTTTCAGTAGAATTGGTTTGATTGATTATTTCTGGATTTGTACACACCATGGAGTGGCAATGTTACATTACTATCTTGGTTGATGTTTACAAACTTTCAAAGACAAAACTTTTCACATAATATTATCTATTGTGACCTATGACGTACTAAAAATGATTTTAAGACCCAATATCTTCTTTGCTTAGCAGTCGACTCAGTACTTTTTTTTCAGTTTCATATGCTTCAGTTTTTCAATTCGTTAGCCTTTTATTGTAGGAAGGTACTCTAAGGTTTAGAGCTAGCGGTCACTAGTTCCGATCTTAAATTTAAGTAGTTTACAGTGGCTATACTTTCACAATAATTGTGAGCTTCCGTAAATTTAAAGTCGGGACTAAAATTTGTTATTTGTATCTACTAGTATTTTAGTCGAGACTGGTAATTAATGGAAGCTCACAGTTGCGAAATACGCATAAAACTCCCACAGTGGCTCACGCCCCACAGTGAATCTACTAAATTTACAGTCTCTACTTAAGCGCAGTATGCACATGATCCGAAACGAAATTTTCCGGTGGTCTCCAAATGGACAGCGAAACGTCTGCGAAAAGGCAGCGGAAAATAATTTGCGGAGAGTTTCATCAGCTGCTGCACAAGTAGCAGTGTTGCCATCACCGGCTTTTTCGCACCATCTCCGTACTAAGCTTACAGGAAGACATATGCTTCGGACTTAACTTTTTTAAAAAGAGAAGTATTTTATTACGTATTTCAACGTCGACCTTTGTTAAATCGGTATCATGGCACTCTGTAGTATAAGTACATCGACTCCTGCCACTCTAATATTTCGCCTCTGAGTCTCTTATGCGCGATGACCGATGCTGAGTAGCTTTTGCGTGTAGGCGGCATATAGGCGTTGTTTGCACCACCTTATTTAGTAGGGATAGGACTCGAATGCACTTCTTATCGCTGGCCTCTTAAGAGTTCATCTATATGTGTACGTGATCCCAAAAGATCAACTATACCAGTCACAGATAGTGAAAGTGAAACAGCGAAACGCGGAAAGCGCTAATTGTATTATTGATTTAATCGAATATTTTAAAAGAGGTTAAAGGGTTATCTACTGTTTATCTGTTTGCAACCGGAAAGTACTGCGTTTCAACTAGATCGCAAGAAACACGTCACTTACGAAAGGTGAAATATGCGTATGAATTAGACGATTGCAGCGCCCCGCCTCGCCGAGTTAGATGGTCCCCATGAGCGTTCAAAGCTAATATGGGGTCCTTTCTCTGCAGACAAAATATTTATTCTACCTGATGGCCGCTTATATTCGCTATACTTGGATAACTTCACCACAAACATATTCACATCCTCGCAGAAAGAGCAAACTTTAAACAACTCTCGGAAATTGATTCTAAATAAAATTTAAGTCTTATATCTCTCATTATCCAGATACAAAAGTTGAAAGAATTTGGGATACGTATGCCGGAAGGGTACGGTTTTTACCGAGAACAAATTCTGATTTGATCAGTTTTATCAATTTCGACAGGCAGGCAAAATCAGATCAAAATATCCCCAATTAAGTTCATCGGCAGGCACGTTTTCCAACCAATGGATGTACATAATTTGTTTCAACAAATTATAACCAAGTCAGAGAACATTCTGTTTGTTTCATTCAGTAGGTACCCACTTTTGTTTTTAAACGATCAAAAAATAGGTACCTCCATATTCATGAACGCAAAGTAAATCTATTTTAAATTCAAATTAAAAACATTGTCACCAATAGGTCAGCAGCGCAAACACGCAAACATGACTTAGTTATAGTGGTCGTAGAAAATAGGACAAAGAGCGTATCTTTGAAAATTAAACAATATCAAATATAATTGTATTTTTATTTGAAGCTAATTTTTATTGAAGATATTTTTGTAAAGCGATAATTGTGTCTGTATATGCTGTATATAACTTGAAAATTGTTTGTGTCAATTGATAACATTATTATAACTTAGAAGAAGTTCGTTCAACTCTTGATTAGTGCTATTAGGCTGTTGCCTTCAGGGGCGACAGAATGCAGTCTTAATCAGCTTTACGCAAAAAATAGGTGTCGGCTCTTTTTTTACCGTAATTATACTGTCGAAGACCGATTTCGTCCCGCTTTTTTTATTCTTCGACTTAAAAACCAGTCCGAGAATAGATATTCTCAGTGAACCGTTGCAAAATTAAATTCCAAACCCAATTTGACTACCAATGGGAGTGGTTTTGTGCCGGGTATTCTATCTATTTCTACAAGCCGATCAATGTCATCAAATTACTATAAGTAGGAGAAATCATATGCGCACATCAATTTCAGGGGACAGCTCATTTAACCACATTGCGATTTCAGAACTAAATAATAAATGAGCTAGGTTTTTGCTCCGGATTGTGATTGCGAAAATTGTGGTTTATTCTTCAGAACTTTACAATTTTTTAATGGACTCCATTTTCATGGTAATTGATAACGATTTGGAATATAGTCACAATTAAATAAGTCCAAGCGTCAAAAATGCCATCTTACGATATAAACGATATTTATTTAAGAATAATCACGGCAAGAAGGACTTGTGACGGATATTTCACTATTTTTACACGGCACCGCGAAAACTGAGTTTTCGACAAATCGTTTTCAAAAACTCAAATTGTCAAAATAACCTTGTAAATTTCGCACTGTGTTGGAAACATTTCACTTATGAATATTTTAAAAGCCTTAACCTATACATTTTATATCGTGGAGATAAGATCTTCAAGACTTTCCTTACTGAGTACTCACTACTCAGTTGTCATTTCGATATGAATAATGAATATGTCTGATGCAGTAAAAGTGGCGTTTACAACAAATCTATAGTTTTTGAGTTCAGAAAAAATCTGGTTCAGGCAAATTTAGTCGACTTGAGATGATGAGACCATGTACTGGAGTTTCGACTGTGCCCACAGTTAGTTCAAAATTGTTCTATAATAGATTTGACAGAATGCTTAACGAAATAAATGTCTTGGATGGAGGACAGCATATAGGTTTTTGTATTTTCCTCGTGGCTCTCATCACAGATTTTTCCGTATGGGGAGCGGAATTGTAACAAATTTAATTAAGATGTTAATGTATGGGAATTGAACAAGAAGAAATGCCCTCATCTTACTCATCCCATATATTTCATTTATGACACTAAAGTGGAAGCGGAATTGGTGGGGAACTACGACATAGTAAACACGTGTTTCGAACATCTTGAAACTCAGAAGGCATCGTACAAATTTGAAGAAAAGTAATGAATAAGCCGTAATGAAATTGCCTTCAGGAAAAGTAAATTTATAAAGGAAGTCATTATAAATTCTTAATTTTTGACGATGAGTTAGAGATAGAGGACTTAAATGATTTCTTCTATATATGATATCATTTTACAGAAAATGATTTTACATTTTAATTGAGCTAACGTTTTGCTTGGGTTAAAAAAGATGATGACTATACCGAGAAGAGTGTCTGCATTTTTACCCAGGTATAGAATATAGGGTATAGGGCAGGGGATCGAAATGCCTTCTCTTACCAAAGCCAAGCGTGTCTTATTAATCGCATCATTCTTAACTTCAAAAAGAAGCCTCCAATGCGAAATAGGAACTGCAAGTTAAACTTGGTATTTCTTAATAGAAAGTCATAAGCAACCACTGACGCATTTTTGTCATTAAGTACTTCTAACCACCACCATATGTGTGATTTCAAGGCACGTGCGAGTATAAATACTAAGGCTTCAATAATAAAGTGTTCGTTTTCGATTTTATTGTTTTGAAGAGGTCAACGTTTTTTTGCCGGAATGAATTTGTATGTCAAGCACGTTTCCTTAAACTGCTTTTCATTTTTGAATGTGCCAACGTTTGGCAGGAATAAACGTACACAATCTTAAAATATAGTGCAAATCGCTTAACTCAAAATATATCAAGGGCTTTGTTCCCATGTGAACGCAGACATTTATTTTATCCCCATAAAGGATAGCGAAGATTTTCATATGGATAAGATGAAATACAAACTGACTGAAGGACAACTTATGAGTTTATGTACAGGGTCCGCCAAATAACTTTTTTTTTTTTTTGAAAATGCTATAAAAAAAAAAAATTCCGAATATTTTCTCAAATTTCTGTTTTTTATTTGAAAGTAAAATCCTTCCGGTTAATAATGGAAAATAATTTCATTCAAATGGCTGCCTCGGCTGGCCATGCAGTAGCCTACACGATCGGTCCAATTTTTAAGCACATTATCGATTGTGTGCGGCTGTATTTCACCAATGGCTTCACGAATATTGTCCTTTAAAGCGTCAATTGTCACTGGCTTGTCGGCGTAACACTTATCTTTTACGGCACCCCACAAATAATAGTCCAACGGTGTCAAATCGCAGCTCCGATGTGGCCAAACGACATCAGCTCAGCGGCTGATAATGCGATCTTCAAAAACAGGGCGCAAAACATCGAGTGTAGCTTCGGCTGTGTGGCACGAAGCGCCGTCCTGTTGAAACCAAATGTTGCCAATATCCTCCTCTTCAATATTTGTGAACAAAAATTCGTTCAACATGTCTCCGAAATGTTCAATTGTTGAGAACGACGATGAATTGATGTTGATGGCGCTTCACGCACACTTTCTGCCACAGCAGCAATTTTCTCGGGTGTACGCACTGTTTTTGGCTTTTCACGCTTTGGTTTATCGATGAGGATGCCAGTTTCTTTTACTTTTTTCACAAGATAACGAACATACGGAGCTGACGGTGCTTCTCTTCTTCCAAATTCCGTACGCAATTTTCGCACACATTCTGCAACATTACCATGATTTTCAAAGTAATGTCGCAATATTTCCCAGCGTTGTTCAAGCGTATACACAACCATATTCGTTCAGCGGAAGGATAAAACTAATTATCTGTCGAATCAGACATGAACTAAGTGTTACCATTCGCGAAATAAGCACTAGTTGAAAAAAAAGGACCCTTTACTAGAGGGTGATCGTCTTTGTGCAAGAATAAAATAAATCAAAACGCCCTTTCATTAATTTCGATTAAAACAGCAAGACCACAACTTCAAATGCATTTAATTCTCCAGTCCTATCCAGTCTGTAAATGAAAACTCGTTGCACTAACAATTGTTTCGAACCTTTTTGCAAATACAAGCTCTGAGTAGTCCCTAAATGCGGTTTATTTAATACCCTAACCTTGATCTTTATAAAACTTCCATTTCTTCCAGTTGAGACTCGCAAACAAAATTTGCCATTAAAAAATAGTTTTCTAACACTTTCCAGACACCCGATGATTGCAAAATGCATTCGGATTTCGTTCACACATTCTTAGTTCACACATCAAACATACCAGCTGAAGGAACGCAATGTGTTCCCAAATATCTAACCCCTTACATTTCAAATTCACATTCCCCTTTTTTTATCAGCAAACAGAAACCAAAAAGCAAAAAATAATAACACAAGGGTGAGCATGAGGAATTGTTTTTGAATCTCGGGGAAAAACACCAAAAACCATCATCAAAGGAGGCCCCTTCGATTATATTATCCACAAATCGGTCATCCCTACATAATGTCTGAAATTTTCACACTCACACGCGCACACGTGTTGCCCTATATGTTTTTTTCGAAAACTATCTTCCCCTTGTTTGTGAATTTTCATCATTTTCTTTACTTTCCATTCTCAGAGGAAGACATGAAGAAGAAAATCCAAACTTTCTAAAAATACACAAAACATTCTGCGTGTGTACACAGGAAACACCCAAACTGGGCCACAATGTTGTTGCGACACTGTGCAAATTCAGTGTCTCACGCTACATGTGCGTGCCTATAGGAAGCGCAATCACCATCAATTCGCGATCGACGGATCATCGCACTAACCATGTGTGCGATAAGTAAAAGAAAAAGTTAATTACCCTCGCCATGCCCATACTAGGTTTGAAATTAAATAAAAAAAAAAAAAATAGGCTGACCCCTAACATGGACACCCAAATCCAAAGGCAAAACATTGTGTTACCAGCTAAAGATGGAAACCTTCTCGCAAACACACGATTTGTATAACTGCAAACAGAAGGAACTCGCGAATTATTACGGCACCAACAACGGTACTAAGTCTCATCGTCCGACTGCGGTCCACACTGGCGAGAGATAATGGAATAATGGGAGGTCGCCATATGAAACGACTGCGATGTGATAACCCAATCAATTGTTACTACCACTGCACTAGTCTACTCGCTTGCTGCAACCAAATGACCGATGAACTCAGCACCGAGATAAGTAGTTGCGATAAAATTGAATCAAGTCCTTACCAGACCCACTTGCCGCCGGTGCCAATCCGCTCCAATTCGTCGGAGACGATCTCCTTGAGATCATCCTCCTTGACGACGATAAATGGCTTTTCCGCTGCTGAAGTTGACATCGTTTTCACTGATTTCTAATTTCAACTTCACTTTTCCAACATTTACCACACGAGACTAGGAATATTTTTAAAATGACGACACTCAAAAACGGAGACGAAAATGTTTGTTTTAAAAAAGATCTAAAATAGCACGTGAGCGAGTTAAAACGGCACTAGGACATTAGCACAGTGAATATATATTACTAGACTTGCGTAGGATTTAGTTTAGCCGCTCTATCTCTCTTAGGTGAAAACAGAATATAAAAATGCAGCGGAGATCACGACTGCCAGCAGATCTTATATTGATCAATCTTAACGAGCCGACTGCCTTAAGGCGACTGAAGCGGCAGTGATTGCGCTACGAGAGAACATACCCGTGTGCACGCGTACCAATGTCGGCCAGCTGTGAGGACTGAGGAGTGAGGAGTCAGTAACCGCGCCGAGGGAGTCGACCCGCTTTCAGCCGATGGAGTCGCAGAAATTCATTCATCATACCTTCACGCACGCGACTTTACCCAGCAAAAGTGTTTGATGAACGCTTCGGTATAGTGGGCATTAGTTTGATCGTTTTGCTTGTCGCTATCGCGAACTTACAATTACAATATGACCGTGATCGTGAACGTAGACAATACCTTTCAAAGTGGTTTTAGAAGGTTATATACGAATGACCATGATAAGGTGCGGTAGTTTGTTGGGGATGCTTCCGGTTTCTACCCTTTGAGTTCCGGCTCGCACACTCTCGCTGTGGTCCTTATCTTGCTGAATATTTTAAGCTCTGTTGAAGTACTTGATGCTAATTTATCAAAATGTTTCAATTGAAAACAACAGTCTTCAGAAACAAATCACTGGGTGCTTTCCGATACAATTTTACTTTCTATGAGTACATAGACCGGTATATAGATATGCGCGCAGCACCGGAGTTAGGGTGAGGTCACCGAGGCTGCCACCTAAGGTGCCATTAGAGGGACGCCCTATCTTGTAAAAATTAAACACCGAAGAAAAATAAACGCCATCACAGAACGAGAGATTCGCTTGCGAATGTTTTTGTTGCGCCACGATCGCTAATGCTAATGACGACGAGATGGTCTTACCAGCCGGCGTCTTGTCGTCTTTTCTAGTACCTATATTGGTAGTAATTTTACTTACTGTGTAAATATATTGTTTATACTTATATGGCTTGCACGCCGCGTTGCTTGCAGTCCCTTTGTGGTAAGTGTGTCCAATACTGAGTGAGCATTCTCAGGTTCAACCCCCGAAAAACACAATTTATGTATCAAGGGCTTTTTCCAAGTTTTTATCTGTCTTAAAACGACTTCTCAATTCGGCCGTTCGGTTTTGGCATAAAACTGTAGGCCCCTTTTATGTGGCCTGAGAAAATATGGACTCACACAAAAGTAGGCTTTTCAAAAGCTAAGCCTGCACTGATAGTTCTCTATGGACCAGTTGGTGCCTTTGCAGCTGTAGGGGTCAGAAACTGCCTTTACGTCATGAGAGCATGTATCGCGAAACTTATAAATGAAACGCAACCACTTTTGCATTTCGAAAAACGAAAGAAATAACTCTGAGGCAAAAATTGCCTTCTTGAATGACCCTTTTATCTTTCAAGCAGCTGTTTGGCAATACAAGTCGCTTTAGAAATTTCTAATTTTTTCAAGTCGTTAAAAAAAAAATCGCTTGTTTTTTGCAAACGAAAATTCCTTTCGTTGAATGAAGCAAAATGTTCGTGCAAATACAAAGAAAAAAATATAGCGTTCATTTTTATAAAAATAAATGTTAGTGAGTCCCTCCCTGTGTTTTTTTCTGGTGTTGAACCCAAGACACAAGACGACGCAGTAGTCCAGTGTCCATCACACTAAAAGTGTTCCATAAAGAGAAGTGGAGTATTCAGAAAGTTCGAAATATAGACGTTTTAGAAATATCCGGATTTTCCCTTAATCCGGGTAGTATGTTTAATTTCCTGCTGATCTATATGCCGCAGCGAAACTTGACAAGCTTTTATTAGCAACTTCGTAAAATTTCAGTTAACTCAAAATTTCTGCTAACCAAAATGTTCGATGTCCTCATAGTGGGTGCGGGCCTTTCGGGACTAACGACTGCGTATAAAATACTTCAAAAAGAGCCGTCGCTCAAGTTGAAAATCCTCGAAGCAAGCAACAAGATCGGTGGTCAAATAGCAGTCATTCCCGATGGAGCAGCTGCCGGAAAATGGATTGTTCCGGATCAATGTCACGTTTACCAGCTGCTAGCCGAATTGAAGATACCGATGCGAAGGCGGACACCAGTTTCCAGAGACCACAAACGCTCTTGGCCCATCGATGAAGGGTCATTCGCCCTCATAGCGAAGTACGAACTTCAACGCTACATTGACGATCTGGATATCAAGTCGCTGCTCTTTCGTCCGGGAACATATGAGTGAGTGTGCTCTGTCTACTATGGGTTTGCATTATTTAGCACAAAAACCATTTCCATTGTAGGCTGATGGCGAAAGATCGGGAATATTCAATGTGGCATCATATTCGGGGAAAGCTTTTCTTCGAAAGCTCCCGACTATTTATGATGAACCTTGTTCGGCTGGTGACAGGTGTCGATGCAAGAGATGTATGCTACGTGGAGTTCATGAATGTATTGCACAGTTGCGATGGCTGCAAGGCTCTTGTGGATTTGTAAGAGATTCAGACAGACAGACTTCAAAACTCATTCTGTAAATTTCCAGATACATTGACCCGTCATCAGCGCAATTAGAGTTCCCTTCAGGACACCTGCTGGAAGCACTCACCGCCATACTCGAACCAGTTCACATTGAGAAAATGGCAAAGGTGGTAGAAATTCAACACGACAAGGACTCCGTTCGAGTACATGACATTAATGGTGACCTCCACACTGGCAGAGTATTAGTGCTGGCTATACCTTGGAACCAAATCGTTGACATTTTCATAACGCCACCGATTCCCTCTTACATGGAAGTACCCTATACGGCGAAGAAGTACTACATCACATCATTCATTGTCCAGTATGACGAAGCACATTGGCGCCGAAAAGGGCTATCGGGCAACTTTTATAGCAATGAGCCTACTATGTATACCCACCAGTTCAAACCCACTTCCTTGGCGGGTTACATACTCCATGAAGAAGGCTTTGAATTGCTTGCCAAGTCAGAGGCCCTTAAAACTCTGGCCGATCATTTTGGAAGCGAAATGTCCAACCCAATAGCTTTCAATCAGCAAACCTTTGAGCAGACTTCGCTTTTAAATCTACCCCAGACTGTGCCCTGGAATCGTATTGTTTGGTCGTCAAGCTCAACGGCTACACTGTACCGCGGCTGCTTGAATGGAGCTGTCCAAAGCGGCCTAAGATCCGCTCTTAACGCCTTGATGGTTTTGCGACCCCAAAAAGTCACATGGCAGGATATGGCCGAAGTGCAACGAGCTAATGTCGTCTATCGATACCCTGGATGTTGGGACCTGCTCAAGAGCTCACTCAACGTCTATAATACAGTCTTTTATACTGTCTCAGGACTGGTGGTTTACTGTGCAATAAAAAACAGAAATAAACTTCTCAATTTCTCCTAAGCTTGTAAGTGTTTATATCAGCAGACAATGGGTGGTGGATTGGACCTTTGTTCATGCAGCACAAAAGCCCGCAGAAATAAACGTATCCGCTGGCGGTGTCTTCAATTGAAGGCTTCTAAAGGCGCCCCCGATTTACCAAGTGCCTTCATTGCGAATAACAAGTAGGGCAGGGGAAAACAATGATATCTTCAATGAAATGTTATGCTGCTGCTGCATGACTGAATCTCAGAGGTTACGCCGTGATCTTCGGATTCATGACGTTGTTTGTAAATAAGTTCTACTTGTATTCCGACTTGAATTTAAAGTAGCCACGCAGATGATGGAATTGGTCTGAATTAATACTGATGTTGAATTGGAAATGATGTTGTTTTCTTTCAGTTTTGGGGCGTAGATTCGCTGTTTGTATATTTTATAAGATTCATATGGCGTCTTGAAATTTAGAATGACGCCCTGAGAATAACAATTGCTGCTGTGGCCAACGATTTTTGCTAACTTCTAGTGTAATCTGAGTCATACTTCATAAATACGAGGTTGTATTGGGAACCAGGAAAGTGCTTACCAATAGAAGAGATGAATGATTAAAAGAGATGGATATCTTTTGTATTTTTGTAATTTCAACCCCGTCTGTGAATACGTGTGATCAACAAAAAAGCATGTTGCTAATGGCCGACCGCGAATAATATTGCTTTTATGAGCTTCGCCGCCTTTCCACTGGAAAGTTATATATCTCTGTATTCCATTATCTTTGCCAATAGTCACCATTTTTCTATATACATATAGAAATAGTAAGCGCCATCTGTTGGTGGAACTTATTTTCTGACCTATGGCAGTTCAATTTAATTGAACAAATAATCCGACATTTGAAATTTGTATGCAAAACAGATATAACAATGTTTTTGATTTCGTACCAAAGTTTTCAGATTTCAAATTCCCATGGTCTGAGATCAGAGTAAAGATTTTAAATTTTAAATTTTAAATTTGTATTTCCAGAAGTAATTACTTGTATCCCTCTGTTATCATCACCGACTACCGAAGATCGTGTTACATAACAGAGGGATATAAGTTTCCTGATAAACTTTGAGATCCCCGATTAGAATTTAAGTTATTAATTTAATTGGGCCACCAAGAGAAAATCAAGCTGTTACTGTTGTTATTTTGATCATGCATGTTAAGGTAGGTACGACGAGGTGGCAGTTCGTCATCAAGTAGACCTATGATGTGATTTGCGATAATTGATAGTCACAATCACACTTTTTGCCTATGTAAGGTGATAATCACATCGATTGTCGCAGTTTTTTTTTAATTGGCATTCGTGTGACAGCTAATTAGGTGTAATTTTCAACTTCAATTATTATTTGGTTTTGTTGGATTTGAAAAGAAAAAAAATCGGATAATCTTGAACTTGATTTGGCGGTTAAGGAAGGCAAGTTGGCGCTGACTGGGCTCCTCGTCAATCGGTAAGTACACTGCAGCCAAAATTTCATACAGAGAGAAAAGCGAAATCGTCAGACAATTCAAAATATAATAGGTTATCATGCCGTTGACAGTTGCGTTCCGTTCCTTATCGTTTTCACATTATCGCTTAATGTCTTCAATATCGATAGCAATATCCCCAGCTGAACGTGTCGTTTCCACAAGTTTGCTCACCACTGAGACTCTCAGCCTTAATGGACAATGATAGGGATAACACTTTTCAAATATACCTGTCGACATGTGACAGAGAATGCGTGGACCGTACGGTCCAACAAATTATTGAAAATTATATGAAATTTAGACTCAGTTTTTAAATATAAAATAACCCATTTATTTTTTCATGAAATGATTCAAAAAATGTGATTTTTGATATGAATCGGGCCCTTAGACTATCCGTCGGAAGATTTAGCTTCAAAGTGTACAAATTTACATTATATTTAATATGATGCTCCCTAGTTGTAGGCATTAGTTTTTCGAAAGTATTTATTATCAAATGCAAAGCCTATGAGTATGACATTGAGTTCTTATTTACAATTACAATTTATCTAATTGGAATACCTGCCTACATTTTGAAATGAAGTGTTAAACGGTTAGTGAGTGTCATCAACGAACAGGTGGTACAAATGATCATTAAGTTGCGTTACACAAACCAGAAAAAGCCATATGGAGCAATTTTTCCAATAATGTAAATTAAATGACAAACATTGGAACACGAATACGTTTTAAATAGGGATATTTTTTGCTCTGTACCTGCAGTAACAATAAATAGAGAGGTCTCGGTAAACAAGATAAGGTCCTTAGAATGTGCAATGATTTTAGTAAGGCATTTGATACGGTTAATCAGCAAATCCGAAAGTCAATGGCTAATTAACTACAGCTTTTAGGCCTCATTCGAATGTGCTTGGTTCTGTATGTTTGATATTTTCTTCTCCGCTATTTAATAAATAGGGTGTCTATAAATTTTGTTGCTGTTTTCGATTGGCCTTTTTAAATACTGATTTTCGATTACGAATTTTTGCTGCGCCCAGTCGGAAATAAAAACTGGGACTATTAATTTTTCTTGGTATTGAATTCGTCTGTCAGTTTTATTTCCAACTTTGACAGGACATCAATCTAAAAAAAATATGTCTAATCGAATACTTACTTCTTGATATAGCAAGTTTCTTTATTCCTTTCACAAACGATTCTATCCTCGAGGCCAGCCGATCCTGTTTGTGATACTTGTTCGAATTAGTGAAAATACGTGGTAAGCTTTCCACAAATCTATAAAAAAAAACAACAGATTTTTCTTCTCTGTCAAAAACTAAAGACTAGTTCGAAGAAACGATTTATTTGTCTTAAGTCAGCTTATATACAAATAATATTCCATTGTGTTGTCGCTGAGCGTAAAGGAAATTGATCAAATTTACAAGTGCGAAATTGATAGAAAACACGAAACACGAGGCACTTAATTATCAGTTACGAATGTAGGATTATTGCAATTCTAACTCAATTGGTTCGGCAAATAATAAACAAGTAATTGGTATATGTTATGCCGATTGCTTATACATTTTATTGTTCGTATCGCTTCAGCAATAAATCATAGATACCATAGAGCATAGAGCGCCCGCGTAAATCTATCAGCAACTTCACAGCAACTTGGATGCCTTCCATAATCAGTAAAGTAATGCTCGCTAGTTCTACTATCAGAAGTCAAGGGTGGAACATCGACTTCTCAGAAAGAAATAAAACGAGCATGAAAATCCAGCGACCGAGTAAAATCGGAGGTGGTTAGTCTCTTTAGAATTCTATCTGTTATATTGTGGGAAAGTCTAAAACATTCCATGAAGTCCACTGTCGATAAAATGTACACATCAGACAGATTCTAGAAAACAAACAAATAACCTGAGAAAAGCCATAGTTTTGGCCTCCCTGCAAAACATAACCTCAATTATCCATTATTTAAAACAAAATCGCTAAAGTTCTTTAAACAAATTATACATATGTTTTACTTTCCTTTCAAGCCAACTTCGCTTTCAGCTTCAATTGGACCTTTATCACAGTTAATCAGAGTCCAGGCGAAAAATCTTCAATAAAACTATATTGAGTAACTTTTTGTAAGAAAAAAAAAAAAATAAAATAAAAAAATCGTAGTTCTGTTTCTCAATCGCCCCACTTGATGACAAGTTCAGCCGAAAACGCTATTAAACATATTACGGATTGATTGGATGACACCGTAGACCTTACTTGAAACTAAACAACTGTCATTTCCTTGTTTAATCTTTCATCAATGCGGTATATTTCGCACGTGTACGAAATATTGATATCAGGCCAATAGTCAGTTTGATTTGGGATTTTTTGTATCCGAACGCGCTGACTATGAAACTAAGATTGTTTTTGTATTCTCGCGGTCAGCGTTACCTTTGTTTGTTTTTGCTATATTCTATTTGGAAAAGTAAATTTTTCAAAAATTTTTATTTTCAAATAGGTACACTAATGGTTGCTGAAAATAACGTGCGGAAATTCTAAATTTTGCAGAGAAGCTTTAGAAATGACACCTTTTTCTCTCACCTGCCCTTTTTACGACTCTTCAGAATTCTGCAGCGGCCACTCCGTTTATTTTAAATTTGACTCTTCGAAATGTCAACTAATTCCAGGCAGGATTTTCTTGACTAGATTCGTCGGCTCCATGAACATTAACTGAAAAAGCTAATCGCGTGATCATTCTGGGCCAATAAAAATTGAAATACATCTAGTCAGACAGCTGTTAGACTTACTAAACTAGGAATCCGAACCTCCCCCTCCCCATTGTCTGTACGTACACATTAATCAAGTTAAATGAATAACCTCCGAAACATAAATATACTAATATTTTCTTAGTTCGGCTTACATCTACACATTGTTTCCGATTTTTTTTAGTTTTGGTATCAGTTCATGTCACATAAGCGTTTAACATGAATGTTCAATTAAAAATGGAGTAGATGTGTAACTTTGATTGTTCCGAACATTTAGCTCAAAATATAGGCACACTGATATAATTATCTGCATGACTACATGACTAGTCATGGCTACCGCTACATATGAGGTTGCTACAAACAAAGAAGACATTAATATTGCTATAGAAAACATAAGTTATAGGTGGCGTGATTTAAGGTTCATTTGCTATTTAAAAGCAAACGTTTATAGCACACGCGAAACATGAACCACTGCAATAGGAACACAACCCCGCATGTTGGTTTAGGCTACTGCTGTTTACGTATCTAGTTTTCAAATTTTAAATTCCTAATGCCCGAGTAAAAATTGTTCAAAAATATAGGGCAATGGAAATTTAAAAATTTTATAAATATTATAATTAAATTTGTGATCACCAAAGGTCTTGTTGTTGTTCAGAGAGGCAAGTAATTATTTCTGATAAGCCCTTGCAACCCCGATTAGAATTTAGTCATTTAGTGAATCGGGCACCGAATTGATATCAGCTCCTGTGATTTAGTTCAAGCACGTTAAAAGCTGTTTGCTTTGCTATTTATTTTCTAATTTGTAACATTATAGTGATTATAATTTCAAAATCAATTATGAGGTTTTATATGAATACAAATTCACTTTTACTGCTAAAATGTCACTTTAGCATAGTCGCGTACATGGAAATCTGTCAAAGCTCCCAGGGAATGGGAATGGAAACATAAAAAAAATAGTTAGGGCAGCATTTACATACATGGGCCCGTAACGCCCCAGTCCCCACTCCCCAGTAGTTCAACGACATACCAACCACAACCACTGAGCGACTACCAACCTTGAGCATGACAATGGCAGGTATAAACAAACCAGTTAATATCTTTTGCAGATTATGCTTATATACATTTTGTGTTTAAAAAAGAGACACATATACAGAGCGGCCTAAAAAAAAGTATTGCTAAAAATGGATAAATATTTCATATAACGAATAGTAAACAATATCGAATTTCGGGAACCAACAAACCATGCGAATCGAATTTCCTTCGCCTCGAGGCTTTGCCTGTCAATGCTTTACAATTCTGGGCGAAATACAATTTGTACAAATTTAATAAGACTCATTGTCTCTTACAAAAAAGTTGGACAGCATTGCTCATCCGTAAAAATGCTTTAATTCGAATACGAAATAGTTTGTTGGGATCGTTTGTAACAGCTGTTAAACAGAATCGAACCATAACAACGTCGACCATATTGACATGCGAAGCAACAGAAGAGATGGGAAGATGATAGAAATTCCAAAATAGTGAAGGTGTCAAATGACCATTGGTTTCTGATTCGTACACACAAACTCCTTCTGAAATGTCAGTTGAGAAAAAGCAATATCACTTCTTTTTCATGTAAGTAATCATTCAAGAAATGTTTTCGTTTTGTTTACATATTTTTAGTTGACAGCCCTGCATACCAAAAAATATACAGTTTTAAAATTATCATGTGCGCTCGATAAACCTGTACCTGTATCAGGTTATCATATCGTTTACGTGAATAAGCTTTAACTGCAAATACAGATTAACTTATTTGTTTATATCTGCAGATTAAGTGCAAATTGATACGACAGCGCCACTTGTTGTCGAGCGTTGTCAGTGCGCTCAGACAAACATATGCTATGTACGGTTTTCTAATATCAACCGTTTCTTATCAATAGACAATAAGGGCAGCTGATAATTTCCGTAAAAACAGATTATATTTCCTATTCCACTAAAACTGTCATCAAGTGTTTAATTGGCGTGACTTTTCGGTTGAATAATTTCGTAAGGTAGGGCCAAAGCAGAATTTGAAAAAATTTACCATACTCCCAGCAACTGGGTGATGAGTTTCTCGCTGGTTCAATTTCCACAAATGTTTATATAAGCTGTCATAAAAATGGCTGAGGGGTCTTTTGACTTTTGTCTTTAAAAGTGCAGTGATATTCAAATCTGCAAAAGTACTATGTTTATTTTTGTTGATAACGTAAAATAGATTGTTATCAATTTGTGAGATAAAATTTTCGTTACTGGATATTTTGACGTCAGAAATTTGCATTTGCCACTTCATGTTTCTGTCATTGTTCTAATAGAGATTACCTTATTATTTTTTACAGGCACTTTCTTTAGCTGCATTAAGTTCTCCAGAAATTTCGTAAAAAATAAAACAATTCGCCTCACGTCAATTGTCAAATTTGATTTATATTACCAAAGTGTTCTTACATTTTTGTTATGCGAATATTTTGTGTATTCTATCTAAGATATATTTAGATGCTAAGTTTAAAAATATTTAAATGCAACTATGGAAAACTTTGATGAGCCAAATGATTGTAGATCTAGGTATTTACTACGAAGTACATAAATTACAAAAAATGTTGTGTAGGTACAAACGATATTAATGTAAGTACATTTCCCTAAGCACATATAATTATATTATACATGTATTTTTTATTTATTTTTTGGCATACTGTAGGTATACCTAATAGTAGTAGAACAAAAGTTGAATAAATATTCATAAACCTGGCATACGCACTAAAAACTACATAGATACAGATCTAATACTTAAAAAAAAAGTTTAACAAATAGATAAAAAAAAAACGTTATAGTCTTTTATGCCCAACCTCTCAGTACAGCTGAGCTTAACTTTCTTTTGCCACTCCGTTGCCGTTGAGAGCCACCGTCTCCTTACTTACATCCCTCATCTCCTCACCATCCTCGATGAGGTCTATACTTCTCGCCTTCTTGCCAAACTGCTCGCCATCGTCGATGGTCTCCAACATGGGCTTGTTGTGCGTTTCTGGAAGTAGAAGTGACAGCAAGCCACCAATAAATGCCATAGCGCCGAAAATGATCATGGGCAGTGGTTTCCAGATGTCTGCGAGTAAGTTAAAAAATGGCGCCAAGATGCCACCGATTCGGGCGACCATTGATGCCGCTCCAAGGCCCACATTTCGCACAACAGTCGGGAACTGTTCCGCCGAAAAGATGTAAACCGTACCGTAGCTGGAGGTGATGGCCAACTTGCCGACCATTGCGCACACGATAATCAACCAGTTCATGTCTTCAGGAACAAAGATTGTGATGAGTAGGGCAACACCAGCGACCAACATGCAACCGCAAAGGATGGACCTCCGACCCCAGCGATTCAGGGTGAACAGTAGGAAGGTGTAGGCGGGGATTTCCACAGCACCGGAGATGACAAAGTTAAAGAGCACATTTCCGCCCAGATTGTTGGTATTCCACGAGAGACCGTAATAAGTGCCACTGTTCACGAACCAATCGAAGAAGATGAGCAGAGTCTTTCGCCGGAGATTGGGATATTTGAATAAGTCAAAGACGGATGGTTCATTCTTGGGCGTATCGAGGGGTTCCTTCTTTTCACTTGTGTCTTCCAGCAGATTGTCCAGGACGTCGTCCGGGATGGTGACTTTATTTACTCTAGCAGCCTTCTGAATATTCGCTATGGCTTCCTGTTTCTTGTTCTTCGAAAGCAGCCACCTGGCGGACTCTGGTACAAACCAATAGTAGCACATGAACAGGAATCCGGGCAATGTGAGACCTATTTGCAACCAACGCCAGTCAGTTATGAAGTACGCAAAGGCTGCTGTTAACATGTATCCAACAGAGAAGAACATCATCATGACCACACCGGCAAACAGGCGATATGTCGGACCAACCATTTCCATTGCTATGACATACGCCACAAGGAACACCCCTGACGTCGTCGCACCGATAATTATTCTCGACACGGTGTAGGTCAGAAACTCGGGTGCGACTCCCGCCAAAATGCCAAATATCAGCTGGATGACGAGCGACGCAAAGAAAATAGGCTTCCGACCATATTTATCTGACATCTGACCGAACACGATGCTTCCCAGGAGGACACCAAACATGAACAAAGCATCGGATGTGGCGCTCAAGAAACTGCGCCCACAAACCATATCCCATTCAGTGACGGCGCTGTTTTTATAGTTCGTCCGGTCGTAGATGTATTTGTCACAGTTAATTGACGAAACCCCATCAGATGGTGCTGCTGTTCCATTTAGATAGCCCGTGCTATAGTCCACATCGTAGTACTGACAGGTGAGATACTTTCCCGTAAGCGGGTCCGTGCGATACGCCAACTGCCACAGATTTTCCGGAAGAGCATACGTCAGATTTGACACATCTTCAAATGGCAGCGCACAGCGATAGGCTGGTTTCGCGAGCAAGAACACACCGGCGAGCTTGTGAAAAGCGCATGATATTGCCGGCAAGCACACCAGAAAGTAGATACGTTTTTGGTATTTACCAAAATCACCCAAGTGAGTGATGACATCGTCGTAACCCATTTTTGTCCACTTGTTACGCGTTTATCCTCTCAGGACCCACGCCCTTTCTACACCCAAAGCGGTGTTGTCGAGAGAAAGTGTTCACAAGTCCTACAAATTTGATTCGCTATCGTATTTCTAACGTCACCGAACGTGCGCCTTAAATTCTCGTGTGTATTTTCTTTTTGTTCAAAAGCTTATCTTGTTTGCGCTCAAGTCACGTCATTGCCGGCTTGTATATCGGAAGTGTACCATACAAAAATTATGTTGACGATTGCCAAAAAATAAATAAACTGACTCACATATGCATCTAGATTTACTCGCGTGTTTCTATGTATGTATCTATTGGGTGACGTTCCCCTGAATGCTTACTTTTGCCCAAAGCTTTGATAACGCACTTAGTAATTTGTGTTATTATTATTCAGCAAATATTTATTTCCGCCAACTTTGAATTTTCCACTAGACACACTTTGTTTCTGAATTTTTTTTTACACTGCAATTTTAAACTCGACGCGGCGTTTTGTGTTCGTTCACTATAGCCAACCGTTCTAACAAAATAACATCTATCGACTAAACTCTTTGCACTGTATATGATGCCGTAGTCGTTCCGGGGGCTCGCTTTGAATTTTCTTAAACATGCGTTCACTGAATCGGTAGGATGACTGCTCTCAACCGTTCAGATTCAGATGAGAAGCAGTTTTAAGAGCGCATGTACAAGGTCTGATGGTGTATGCCTTTCCAACGCAAATGTGGCGTATATACTACGACTACGACTAGGTACATGCTGTGTGACAGAGTGTGGATTGTTTTTGGGGTAGGATTTTTTAGGCGTCGCGTCGCTGATAAAGCTGTATAAAGCTCAATTTCGTAATTGGGCTTAGTGTAGTGGTAAAGGGAGCCATTCAACGCAATCGGAAGACATTGGCTTCTGGGTGAAATGTCTATATTGGTTTGAGTGAATTTGATGGTAAAATATCTGTTATAATACAGTTGAACTTTATTCGTAAACTCTGTAAACTTGTATAGCTTAAAGCTCATCGAGAGGCATCCGAATCGGGAGCTGTCTGTAATATGTATTAAAATAGGACAGATATTGGGCGCGTTCAATTAGCTATTTTAGTATGACTGACAGCTGGCTGATATGATGATGTGTCTTAGTTTTGAGGTTTTAGTCAGGCTTAGACCAGTCTCATGAACAGCTTTTCAAGTTGACTTTTACACAGGTGAAGTCGACGATTGTAGTCAGTAGTCGTGACTGAGTACGAAGTTGACAGTTCGCATATATGGCTAACGTAGGAAAAGTTAACTTACCGACCAATCCGGTTTTTTGGTTGTGTTGAAAAAATTCGACAACGGGATAGCGCAATTGTCGTCAATTGTGGTTTTTCATTTTGCGAGTATAGGTACACACTAGTAAGTTGGCTTTGAGCCGAACAAAATGGATGACATTTCCTAGCAGGTTATTCAAATTAAGTGGCAAACTGTTTTGAGGAAAATGGAGTCAGTTAGTTTTTCTATGTCGTCACAGTTAAGTTGTTATTCTGAAAAGGTTGAAAACTTTGGTCTCAGCAAGCTAATGCAGTTGTTTCGTAAAGCCAAATAGAAATGATGGTAACATGAGAAATATTCGTTGCATTGACGTCTAAGCTCATCTTTGTTGGAACATTATTGTTTTCTCATTCGCTCGATGTGTCCGAGCCGTACTTGGGAAATTTTTAACAATTTTTGTCGTACCCCTTTACTACAGCAAAATCTTAGAAGTGAAACTTCCACGAGCATAGCGCTTGTAGCTTCACTCAAGTCAACTTCTTCGTTGGCACAATAAAAGTGCTTGGTTGTATTTATTGCTTATATTTTCTAATGGTCATTGGTCATCCCTCTTATATACTCTCAGAAAATAAAATTTGCCGGCTGCTTATACCATCAACTTCTACCATTCCAGCTCAAGTAAAAACGATGAAGAAATAGGTAAAGCGATAAATGATTATTATGCACATTGTTTAGGGGTTCCCGGTCCACATAGGAGTATGTGAAATGATATTGTTTGGCATTTAGTACAACACTTCATATCATCTATCTGAACTGAAACTGATGAATGTGGTTGATGATTAAAAAAATTAATTTGTATCTCTTTCGATTTCGCATTTTAATTTACACTCTGAGTGTGTGTCTGCCGTCAATCGTTGTGCAGGCCAGTTGATAGCATCTCTTGGATGCTAATTAAACAACAACGAGAGAGTATGAATCGGTTTTGTCGTGCGATTCATTGATTTCAATTGACTATTTGTACAGAAGAAGTTAGTAGAACTCGAAGACCCCTTTCGTTTCAGCTGTAGTTACGAGAAGGCGAAACAAGGTTTGGGAACCTATATCTATGGCAAACAATTGACACAGATGAATAGAATCACAACACATAAAATAATTGGTACATTACTTTTTGCGTGCCTTACTGTTAAGGCAAATTTCAATGCAAATATCCAAATGTAAACATAAAAGTCAGATAAAACTACCTTTCAGCGAAATTTCTCAATCTAGCGCAAGACCACCCGCTGCATTGAGAGAAAAAAAACACACACGTCAAAGGAAATCATTTATCTACAAAGTAAAAAAAATACGAAACCGAGCGATTGCAATTGTGATAAAATTGGTAATAACGTAATTAAATTAGGAATTCAGACATTGTTTTCAACATAAATTGTATCATTTCTTTAATTGTAGTGTTGAAATAATTGTGCGAAAAAGAGTGTGAAATGTCATTTTTCCGCTAGCGCGGGCGTTCCTTCATCTTGGATATTTTGTGCTAGACGTCTAGCGGGCACCGGCCAATATTACATTTTGCAATCTTGACGGGGATGATTTTTTTATTCAAATTTTCATTTGAATGATTTGCATAGGTAGAAAAGAAGAATATTCACGAGTTCTACTACCCGTTTCACGCTAAATGATAGATTAAGTAACAGATACTTAATTTTAACTTGGTCTTCCAAGTTCTAAGTACCCATAAAAAGTCAAATAGCTAATTTCTAAGTTTTCTTAGTTGTAGAGCAAGTTGGTTGCTTCAACTTCTCGCACACATACCTTTTATGTTATAGACAATAACTGCTATACCTATACCTAGGTATACATGCTTTCTTATATTGATAGTGCCCAAGTAATTGACCTTTGGCATAGACATTATGACAAAAAAATTGCGTCGGTAAATCCGGTTTAGTTTCTATTCTTGTCATATCAGTCTAAAACTAATTTAATAATGAATGGCGCTACAATGACTGATAACATTGTTGACCCATTATTGTTCCAACTTTCATTCATCCAAAAGAAATTTAAAAATAATTTCAAAACAATAATTATATTGCAATCATAACCCCAACAGCAACGTTGATAAAGGCCTCACACGAGCAAACAGAATTAAATTCAAAATGAAAATGTTGTCGACCTCTGACGCAATTCAGGATCTTAAAAATCGCGTCTTGTTCGAACTTGCGCAGTAATTATTGTTTTTCTTAAAAATTTGTCAAAAAAATTATGTAAATTTATTTATATAAATGTATGTACACGCGGGGGATACATAAAATACGCATAAGTGCACGAAAAAGGGGGAAAGAGCATGCCAGCGACTGTGCCTGTGTCAGTACAGGGAAGATAGGATGTTTGTCTCTCAGTGTGGTTGCAATGATTTACATAAATCGGTCCCTCTTTAAAGCTCTCGCCGTAGATTGTATCATTGGCCGGGTTCCACTGCCCGCTAGACGTCCAGCACAAAATATCCCAGACGAAGGAACTGGAAGGAACGCTCGCGCTAGAACGATAGCGCCAGCGGCAAAATGAAATTTGACACACTTTTTCGAACATTTATTTCCACACTACAATCAAAGAAATTATACAATATGTTGAAAACAATGTCTGAATTCCTATTTTATTTACGTTTTTACCAATTTTATCACAATTTCAATTGCTCGGTTTCCCGTTTATCTCTTTCCTTTTCCGGTAACATAATTAGCGGGTTTTTGAAGTGATTACTTCTTTAGGCGCGTTGGGCACTTTTGAGATGGGAAGAAACCAATAAACTCGCGAGTCCCGACACTGTCTGTAACGTAACGACACCGCGTTCGCGTTTGGCGCTTTTTGAAAGAAAAAGAGTGAAAAAGGGACAAGCTTAAAAAAAGGGGAAAAATACAAAAATCTGTAAAACATTAGTTGCTTAAAAATTAAATTACAACGTAGGTATTTTTTAAGCTTGCTAATAAGAACAGTTACGATTTTTAAAGTTTTCCAAGTGCAAATTTCACTTAGGGGAGAAAAAGGGGATTTTTTTTTGGAATTTAGGGGAAAACTTAAGCTTTTACTGATAAAAAAAAGGGGAAAACAGTCTTTAAAGTCTGGGAGCACTGGATCTGATGTCATGAAAATCAAAGAGGATCCAAACTAGAGGGCCAACTGAGAGCAGAAACGGTACATTTGCCTACAAGCTGCTTTTCCTGCATAGGAATTCCTAAGTATTAGTGCCTGTACAAATCAAAGGAGCGCCATTACTGCCGCACGCATACTTAGGAAATCCTATGCAGGCAATTAATGTCAATCACGAGGCCATTTTGTAAGTGGGGGTGACTGTGTTCAACATTTTTGGTACCCTTTAGTTACACGTCGCTCACATCGCAGTTCAGTTTAAAAGTTTAGTTTAGTTTAGTTTATGAAATTGTTGGAAAATGGAATTCCTGTAATAATTTCGTCACGATGCCAAATACCCCATATATAATAATAGTTTTTTTTTTCAGTATCTAGCAGAAATCTATGTTATGATATTAATCAGAGAAAAATCAATTTAAACGGTTCTTGCACTTTTCTTATAATAGATTTTGTAACTTCAAGCTTTTATTGTAGGTATACTTTAAAGAAAAAATTGTTTTTCCTCGATTTTAATGCTTTTCATTTCGAAGTCATATTAAAACAAAATAGATATGTTAACAGAGTTTGGCGAAATTGTTTTTTTACTGTGGGGAAAACGATATTTTAGTTTTAGCATAATTTTTAATCTGTAATTGGTACGTAAAATACATTTGTTAAATTGTTTCCGTTTTCTGGTAAAGCCCGTAAAAAAATTCTGTAGAATTTTTAGAAAATATTGATAATACAACACACACTTCAATTCAATTCCTTAGGGACTTTCGTACCACGTCTGCTTCCTTCCAGATCGCACACCAGAATGCCGAAATATTAGCCTTTCCCATCGACTTCCCCTTTGACACATCTCTTTCTCTTTCTAAATTGCTACAGATTGCCCTTTATTTATGTGAAATATCACTTTTTGCACTTGTTTTTGTTAATTAATAATTTAGAGAGGCTTGTAAAAATATCAGTGAACATTTCAAAATCCAATGTTATAAAATTTGCAAAAGCACATTATCTATAGAAATACGGGAACTGAAAATTAACAAAACAATTTAGATTCTTGCGTTCGATTGCATACGCAAAATCTTAAATCGGATCAAATTAAAAACCACAGTATATTTTCTTTTTGTTAGGAGTTTATTCATTTTTTAGATATGAATAAAATTTCCATTTTTGCTGTTCCTTAGTAACATCAACTGTGTTCACTCTTATTAAACCACAGAATTCCTAATCATATTGTGATTTTGTACAAATACGGTGCTAAAAAAACAAGTTGAAAAGACCCACCAAGCGTAATAGAAATGTATGCAATGTTTACGAATATTTTAAGGAATTCACTTTTGCCCTAGTGAAAACATGGGCTTAAATTGCATGGAATCAACCTATTTTTGGAACAACTCCCCAAGGTAGCTTCATGAATTTTTCCGTCAAAAATATTTTTCATGTAAAAAAAATTAAAATAACCCGAAATGTGAATGGATGAATCTTTTTTGGTGCATAAGATGGATAGAGAACAAGTAAAGCTATCTAAAAAACCATACCCAACATTTATTCCTTTTACATTTATTGTTATAAATTCATTTACAAATTGTTTGTTATTGGAAAAGTTCCATTCGGCGGCCATTAATAACATGTATTCACAGACAGGAGAAAAAAGAGCGCGCGAGAGAGGGCTGTCATTCAAAATTTGCGGGGAAAATCGGGTAGGTGCACGGGAGTTGGCCCTCTAGTTTAGATCCTCTTTGATGAAAATGATAATAGCGAACACAACCCCAAGCGAAAGCTATCATGCTTATTCTGCCCACGGTTGCGTGGTTGGCAGACTGGTGTGTGGGCTGCGTGCGAATTTTCGAAAAATCAAAACAACAATTCCTTGGTATGTCAGTGGTTTGGTTTTTATTTCAGTGGCACTTGTTTTTGAGTGCCGTGAGAGTATCACAGGCACCATTGGTAGAAACAAAAGTTCCTCCATTAGGCCTGTAGTGACAATTTTTGTTGGACTGAGTAAAGCAAGAAAGAAATAAAGCAATCATCTGAAGAGGACACAAGAAGATAGCCATCATCAGAGTCTGAGAGAAAATTTGAGATCAACATATACGATTGTCTACCACTACCATTAATCAGAGTAAATTTTGCAAATACTAACCAACAAAAAATTGTCGCGGTCCAAAGTACAAAATCATTGCAAAAAAAAACCGCTTTCCAATTAGTGGCGACTGGTAATAGGCAGGAGGCAATAGATTCAAAGCGAAAGTTTGCACAATGATTCACAGCTGTTTGACATTCAAAGTTACAAATGAAGTACATAACAGATGCCGGTCTTAACCATGTACTTTCATGAATATAATATTATGAACCTTCTACATAAAGGAAAGCTTTTGGGGACATGCAACGTGCACATACCTACCACACGAAATGCGATCATAATTATCATAACAATTTAAACAGGTACGTCATAGACAAGAGAATGCCAACTTCTGGGTGGTTTCTATTAATAAGGGTTTCTGACCCAATTTCTAATTTTTACTTTTTAGAATATATTATCCTCTCAGTGGTTTTGATTAGGTATAGATAGCGTTATTTTATTAACTCTTTGCTGTAGGTACCTTTATTATGCGAAATGTGTGGACAATACTGTATATATTAGTGGTTGGCGCTAAATTTAACCTGCGTCTAGTTCAAGAGCTTTGATATAATGCATTTGGAATGTTTATCTTTATAGTACAATAATGGTGCAGTTGGCATAGGTACCTGCAGTGCTAAGAATCTATTTCTTGTGCCACCTCTGCGTACAACAATAATGATGGTTGCTAGATACGTATACAGAGATACGCACGTGTCAGTCTCAAATCACTTCGAATCGTATTTTATGATTCTGAATGGGCTTTGACGACTTTCGAAAAAGAAAAACAGCACTTCTTGATTTATGACATTGCGCTATACTAATGTGGTATTCGTTTGGGCGCTCTCAGAGCCCTTTTTTTGCCCTCAGAGCAATTTTTATGTTCGATTGGTACCTACAAAAAAAGCAATCTTTTTCAGATTTCAGAGCACTTTTGCGAATCTAGATATTTTATCAGATTTGCCCTCAGATTTACCAATACAAGTGCATTTGAGTTTGACAAGTGGTGGAGTTTGTTTACATTTTAGTGAAATATTTCTACAGCAAAGAAAGGCATTGCATCGGGTGAATCTATTTTCGTAAATTATTTGTGTACAAATATTTAGAAATCAATCGGGAATGAAATTTCGAATGTTTTAATATAAAATTTAACCAGTGAATGGAAAGCGCATAGAAAAGTGTCGAAGACTACACATATTCAAGTCGCACAAATACCAACACAAAAAAGAGCAAGAGCGTTTTTAGGTACGATTAGCCACACGAAATCTGAAATCTGAGGGCAAATCTGAAGAAGCCCAAACGAATACCACATAAAATCATATTTTTTAATGTCCAACCAAAATTCAAATCTAGCTACGTGTTTCTTCAATTATCCGCTCTAAAACATCTTTTATTGCCTAACCACAATGAGGCCGCTGTAGTAGCGGTAGGTATGTAGCGCTGTCAAAGTTAAAATACAGTGATTACATGTAACGTGAACATTTAGGGCGGCGCCGCAGCAGTGTGTAGTAGCGATATACAGGAACAAACAAAGAACAACAACACAATAACGTTATACGTTTTTCACTCCGAGTCGAAAACCGAGTCTTCGTCCAAAACTCGTCGATGCATTCATACAGAACACCAATTAGTTTTCATTTGACGTTTCAATCAGGTGTGAGACACTAGTCGGTGCAAACTATTTTGGTTACAATTTCGATCGCATTAATTAACAATTTATAAATTAAGTGCATTTAAAAATAATATAAGCCCATCAATTAACTGTGGAAAATTATTTTACCTTGTGAGTTGTGACATTTGTTCGGTCAGCCATTCTGCTGAATTTGCTGAATGAATAAATGCTCCATTTTCAATTCATGTACTACTACCTACATGCTACCCATGTCTACTTACCAACAGTTCTATTCTACACATTTTATTATTTCTCAATACCTAAACAATTTTGACTGATTTTAGCTCTGCCTCTGTGGTATTCGATTGGGCGCTCTCAGAGCAATTTTTATGTTTGTTTGGGTACAAAAAGCAATATTTTTCAGATTTCAGAGCACTTTAGCGAATCTAGATATTTTCTCAGATTTGCTTCCGATTTGTCAATACAAGTACATTTGACCAGAGACAATACTGTCTCTGCATTTGACTTTGAAAACTGGTAGAGTTTGTTTACATTTTCGTGAATTTTTTCTACGGCAAAGAAAGGCTTTGTATCGGGTGAATCAATTTTTTCAAAATTATTTATGTAAAATATTTAGAAATCAATCGGGACTGAAATTTCGAATGTTTTAATATAAAATTTAACCATATTCAAGCCGCACGAATATCAACACAAAAAAGAGCAAGTGCGTTTTTATGTTCTTTTTTATGAGAGCAAATCCGAAGAAGCCCAATCGAATACCTACCACATAAGTACCAAACGAACACGCTTCAGTACAGCTGTCAACTGTCATGTCATGATGCAAAAGTGACACTGACGTTTGTCGTACAGTGGAACAGCTCCGTCGTCTGTCGACCTAGTCGAATTTTCAGAAAGAAAAATATTTTTGTTGTCTGTCGGAGTGAATTTCTAACGATGGCTTCATTAATATTATTAAAAAATGCTATTCCTGCAAGTGAGTACAAAATCTAAAGAGTGTTCTTGAAAATAAAGTTACCAAAAGCCATATTAGCGTCATTATGTAATTTAATGAAATGTGAGGTTACCGAAGATTCTTTGAGTGTATTGTCTTGTTTCAGAAAATCAAACTGGAGCTCTGGGAGTTTTGTTGCTTCGTTCCAACAACTATTCTACGGATGGTCCACGAACATTAAAAACAACTAATTTATCAGCCATGAGACGAGGTACAGGAGGCCGCAGCAGTTTCAATGGCATAGTAGCTACCGTATTTGGGTGCACTGGATTCGTTGGACGATATACGTGCAACAAACTTGGAAAGATCGGGTCGCAAATTGTTTTGCCATATCGTGGAGATCATAGCGATGCTATGCGCCTTAAAGTTTGTGGTGACTTGGGACAAGTACTTTTCCATCCGTTTCACTTGCAGGACGAACATTCAATTCGTGAAGCGGTCAAATATTCCAATGTCGTGGTTAATTTGGTAGGACGTGAATTTGAAACTAAGAATTTCAAATTTGATGACGTTCATGTTACAGGAGCCAGGACTATAGCCAGGTTAAGCAATAACAAAATATAGTCGGAGGCAATGTTTCATTTTTCTCTTGTAGGATCTGTAAGGAGATGGGAGTCGAGCGGCTTATCCATGTGTCAGCACTCAATGCTGATCCAAACCCTGAGGGTCATGTACTGAAAGAGGGTAGCGGTTTCTTGCGAAGCAAATACTTTGGAGAACTTGCTGTGCGGGAAGAATTTCCAGACGCAACCATTCTTCGCCCGTCTGATATCTACGGCTCTGAAGATCGCTTCTTACGTTACTATTCTCATATTTGGAGGCGTCAATTCCGTGGAATGCCCCTTTGGTACAAAGGAGAACGCACTGTCAAACAGCCAGTTTATGTGAGCGATATTGCCCAGGCCATCGTTAACTGCGTAAAGGATCATGATACCGCAGGAAAGGTTTACCAAGCTGTAGGGTATGTTTTTGTAATATTATAAAACTTGAGTAAACTGGTTCGCACAAATGCATTTTTATGTCATTTCAGCCCGAAACGTTATCTTCTGAGCGAACTGGTTGACTGGTTCCATCAGTTGATGCGAAAGGATGAAAAATGGTGGGGATACTTGCGTTATGACATGCGTTACGACCCAACTTTCCTCTTAAAAGCTAAGATCACCGAGTTTATTTGTCCAGGAAGTATGATTGGTGAATTGCATATGCAACGAATTGAACGCGAATGTGTAACTGATAATGTGCTTCGTGGAGTTCCCACCCTTGAAGATTTGGGTGTGCAGTTGACTGCAATGGAAGCCCAAGTACCATGGGAACTTCGACCATACAGAGCTGCATTATACTACGATGCTGAATTAGGAGAGTTTGAAACGCCATCTGATCCGAAAACTCTTAGTCCTCGTGAAGAAATGAGGCTATTTTCTTAAATGTGGAAACGTTAATAGAAAATAAAATCATTTGTGCATTGAATAAAAATAAAATACATACTACCAATTGGGTGTAATTATTATAGAACGCGCAAGAAGTTGCATTTGCATAAACTAACAAAAAAAGTGCAACAGTTCCTTGTACCGAGGATGTTACAATCGGCAAGTCAGTGTGTACAAAAAGTTAAACCCTAGTTATACCCATACGAAAAATGAAACCGTAAAAATGCTTTTTTTGACCACTTCAACCTAACAGTTGAAGTCTTCCTTCCATTTCTCCGTACGAAAACCTTTTTCCGATCAATTCAGTCAATTCCACAAAAAAATCCAAATCATTCCATTGAAATATTTCAATTCTTTACTGTTTCATCTGTCAGGAATTGTTTTTTTGATGAATTTACATCAGTGGTCGTTGGTTTGTTGTGGTTGTTTTCGAAGGGAAATATTTTTGTGGCTGCATATTCGATTGGCAGCCTGGGGGACCAGTGTTCCATTTCCACACTGATTTTTTTTTTCTTTTTGGTTTGCACCGTAAACGTCAGGCATTTTTCTAATGACACGCCGTGTGTCGATGAATATTTATTAATTGAATAAAGTTTTTGTTAAACATCGAAGTGAAGCCTACCAATCCAGTTGGCAAAATGTATTTTCGCAATTGCAGTAAACTTACAGGTTCGCCTATTTTAACCTTCCTCAAGCAATTCCTTTTTTTCATTCATGATATTACATGTTCTATTCATAGGTAAAATCTTCCGAACTTTCTCCACCACCGCGACCCAAAATGCCTCACCAAAAACCGCAGTGCTGATGTTGAACATGGGTGGCCCAGAAACTACGGATCAAGTTCATGACTACCTTTATCGAATAATGACTGACAGAGACATGATTCAGCTACCAATACAGAGCAAACTAGGTCCATGGATAGCGCAGCGCAGGACACCCGAAGTTCAAAAGAAATATAAAGAAATCGGTGGTGGATCACCGATTTTAAAGTGGACCAACACACAGGGCGAGCTAATGTGCAAGGAACTGGATAAAATCTCACCAGAGACCGCACCCCATAAGCATTATGTTGGATTTCGCTATGTAAATCCATTGACTGAGAATACTCTGGCTCAAATTGAAGAGTTAGTTGTGAGTTTTACTAGAAAAAGTGTCGATAATTAAATTGCTTGAATTGTAGGGACGCTCCAGAGAGGTTAGTTCTGTTCTCACAGTACCCTCAGTATAGTTGTGCAACGTCTGGTTCCAGCTTCAACTCAATCTTCTATCATTTTCGCAAAAAGTATGGTTTCCGATTTCGTGAGAGGATTGAAACTCCATTTATATGAATTGTTTGTCCATAGTGCGTTTCCAAGCAACATCAAGTGGAGCATCATTGATCGATGGGGCACCAATCCACTACTTGTGAGGACATTTGCCGAGCGAATACGTGATGAGCTCAACAAATTTGTAGAGACCAAGCGAAACGATGTGGTTATTCTTTTCACTGCTCATTCATTGCCATTGAAGGCAGTTAATCGCGGTGATCCATATCCATCTGAAATTGGTGCGTCAGTTCACGCGGTAATGAAAGAACTGGGCTACACAAATCCCTACAGTCTTGCCTGGCAATCGAAGGTGGGTCCTCTGCCATGGTTAGCACCCGCTACGGATGATGCCATCAAGGTAGGTTCAAACTTGAATCATCCGAACACACACTGTAGTTGACCATTTTTGTGTAGGGCTACGTTAAACAAGGACGGAAAAACTTTATTCTAGTGCCCATTGCATTTGTAAACGAACATATCGAGACGCTGCACGAGCTGGACATCGAGTATTGTGATGAGCTGGCAAAGGAGGTAAGTAGACATATTAAATTGCATGTTGCAAGATTATATCAAGCAAGAAAGAGTACATGAATAAGGCAGTTTGAATGTTTTTTTTTTTTTATCAACTGAAAAAGCATTTGCCATTAAGCAGATGTGTTTACCAAACCTATTCATGTTATGTTAAGCACATCTAATCAAAACACCCATTGGCGTAACTGCGGCTGTGTCCTTATTGAGTTTAAGGCCATTAAACCACACAGTTTTCACAGAGTAGTCGCTGTTCAGTGAAAACATTATCGCGGTTGTGCCCAACCACAATTTACAGATATTGATGATATTTATTCTGTTCGCTATCCTTGAACACTTTGGTAAGCACCTTTTAAGCAGCGCTGACGAGTAACGAACTCTCGCGGATCCGTGTGCGCTAGCTATACCGTTTTACAAACAAATAAATAGTTATAAGAATTAAGAATAATCAATTTTTACAAAATCGTACCTACTAAGCGCACACTTATACTATCTATAATGTTTGCAAAATCTAAAAATGAATTGCTACTGAAAAATCAATTATATCTCTTTGCAGGTCGGTGTTGAGGAAATGCGCCGTGCCGCAGCACCAAATGACCACCCGCTCTTTATCAATGCCCTCAGTAGCATTGTAGCTGATCATTTAAAAGAAGACAAACAAGTAAATCCGAAATTTCTCATGCAGTGTCCGATGTGCGTTAACCCACGCTGTAGAGACAGCAAGAAGTGGTACAAGCAGATTTGTTCTTAATTAAAAAATTAAATATTATTGTGACTGTGTAGGTTAACATTTTAAGACGAAAAAAAAATATGAGAAAAATGTTGGTGAAAGATTGGGTTCATGTTTTGCAATAAATGGCTGCCGAAAATTATGTAAAAGCGCTCTTACTGTGAATTCCTAGCTCCTACTAGTGGTTCGTTTTCATTTTGTTTTCAATGCAACATGACACTGACAGACAATTGGCATGACGATGGCACTGGACTGGATACTGGCACACACAGCTGTTCACAGTCAGCTGATTGCGGACCACACGTGTCACATCTATCTTCTTTTCTATTCATCTTGTTTTGCCTGCAGTAGGTACCAAGCTACCTAGTAATCAACTTCTTTAATTTGAACAAACTAAAATGAGTAGTTGCATCGAAAGTTAAAGCTAAACCAACTTTGGTACAACGCTACTAAAAGCAAAAAGAAGCCTCTGTTTTTTATGTCAAGTAGAAAGTGCCAGTGCCAGTTGTGTCAGTGAAATTGTGAATCTTCGTAGGTTTTGTGATTTTTATTTATTTCTAACTTAATAGTTTATTTTACTTTAAACTGAACGCAGTGTAATAATAGCCGGGAGTTTTTCCATCATATTTTGAATTTCAGACTTATTTTCCAATCAATTGATTGAATGCGTTACGTAAAAGGATCGAATTTTCGTGAAATTTGATTGAAACTGTGTGTCTCTGATTTTTTTTATTGGAGAAACGAATACATATCCATAAACTTAAGTGAATCATATTTCATCTATCGGGACTCGGCGAGTAGGGTAAGTTCAATATTCAATAAATCATATAAGGTATATGCTGCTAGTGAATTGGGTTAAGCAGTTGTCGATGGAAAATGAGACTATTCGAAATTGGAATTCTAATTAGCCGCATGAATTCAAAATTTGAACTATTTGATGGGAAGCGTGTGGTAATCGATTGGGCTTCTTTATGTAGTATTCGTTTGGGCTTCTTCAGATTTGCCCTCAGATTTCAGATTTCGTGTGGCTAATCGAACATAAAAACGCTCTTGCTCTTTTTTTGTGTTGATATTCGTGCGACTTGAATATGTGTAGTCTTCAACACTTTTCTAAGCGCTTTCCATTCACTGGTTAAATTTTATATTAAAACATTCGAAATTTCCGTCCCGATTGATTTCTAAATGTTTGCACACAAATTATTTACGAAAATAGATTCACCCTTTCTTTGCTGTAGAACAAATTCACGCAAATGTAAACAAACTCCACCAAATGTCAAACTCAAATGCACTTGTATTGATAAATCTGAAGCAAATCTGAGAAAATATCTAGATTCGCAAAAGTGCTCTGAAATCTGAAAAAGATTGCTTTTTTTTGTACCAAACGAACATAAAAATTGGGCAAAAAAAGTGCTCTGAGAGCGCCCAATCGAATACCACATTAGATTTGCCCCCAGATTTCAGATTTCGTGTCACTTGCTCTTTTTTGTGTTGATATTCTTGCGATTCGAATATGTGTAGCCGTCGACACTTTTCAAAACGTTTTCTGGTTAAATTTTATATTAAAACATTCGATATTTGCGTCCTGATTGATTTCTAAATATTTATGCATATACATATATATATATAAGTTATACAAATAGATTCACCCGATGTCATGCCTTTCTTTATATATATATAGTTGGCGCAACAGGTCTGTAGAGACCCAAGGCCTAGCTTCTCACAACCATTCGTTTTGTGTGAGTTTTATTTTTGGAACGAATGGAAGGGATCTACAATTTTATGCCGATTCCAAACGGCTAATTAAGAAGCTCTTAAGACAGTTATATACTCTCGGCTGTTTGTCAGACGTTCGCGAGAGGCGGCGCAGTGGAAAAAACCCTAAGGTGGAATTTGGGTTTTTTGCGGGATTCGAACCTGAGAGCCCCTCGCTTAGTAGTCCAACACACTAACCACTAAGCCACTGCGCCTTTCTTTGCTGCAGAAAAAAATCACGAAAACCTTAATAAACTCCACCAGTTGTTAAACTCAAATGCACTTTTGTTGGTAAATCTGAGAAAATAGGTATCTAGATTCGCAAGTGTTCTGAAATCTGAAAAAGATTTTTTTTTATACCAAACGAACATAAAAATTGCTCTGAGGGCAAAAAAGAGCGCCCAATCGAATACCTACCAGATTACAAAAAATGTAGGGAACACTTCTAGTAGGTAATCTATGAAAAATAAATAATTAAAATATTAAAAAAAGTGGTACGGAAAAGTCTATTAAACTCGGTGAATTTGCTAATTTATTAAGCAAATTAGTTACATCATCTAAGTAGCGATGAAAGTGATTAGTGATTTTAAATTAATTGAACTTCTTGATGAATGATGAATCAGATTAGGTGGAAGAGTTTGACTGATTGAACTACAAGCAAAGATAATATAATCACCTAGATGACGCAGTCCAATAGGAACTGTTGTCATATGAAACCAAAATCCGAAACATTAAGAAGCTTTTATCGATTGTGTGCAGCTGTATTTCACCAATGGCTTCACGAATATTGTCCTTTAAAGCTTCAATTGTCTCTGGCTTGTCGGCGTAACACTTATCTTTTACGGCACCCCACAAATTATAGTCCAACGGTGTCAAATCGCAGCTCCGAGGTGGCCAAACGACATCAGCTCTGCGGCTGATAATGCGATCTTCAAAAACAGGGCGCAAAACATCGAGTGTAGCTTCGGCTGTCTGGCACGTAGCGCCGTCCTGTTGAAACCAAATGTTGCCAATATCCTCCTCTTCAATGTTTGTGAACAAAAATTCCGTCAACATGGCCCGATAACGATCGCCATTGACTGTAACGGCTACTTCTTGCTGATTTTCGAAGAAAAATGGCCCAATTATGCCTCTGGACCAAATTTCCGCACCAAACAGTGACTCGGTTTGGGTATATCGGCTTTTCAATGTATGCGTGCGGGTTTTCTGTGCCCCAAATGCGACAATTTTGCTTGTTTACATACCCGCCAAGATGAAAATGAGCTTCATCTGAAAAAATGATTTTTTTGGCAAAATCGGCATCTTCTCTAAGTCGATCGCAGGCCCACTTAGCGAAGCGAAAACGCATTGGATGGTCATTTCATCAAGCGTATACACAACCATATTCGTTCAGCGGAAGGATAAAACTAGTTATCTGTCAAATCAGACATGAGCTAAGTGTTACCATTCGCGAAATAAGCACTAGTTGAAAAAAAAAAAAGTTAGATGGCGGACCCTTTATGTATATTACGCAAAAAGAAAAAAATACAAAAACAAAAAAAATTTATGCAACAAACATTTTTTGTTTATTACTTATTTAGTCCAGGGAATCTAAATAATTTTAATATTTTTTTCAACAAGTAATTACCTATACACTTTCCTCCAATAAATACCTCTATTCTACTCTATATTTAGTTTCCCATATTTATCCTTATTATTTTTGTATTAAGTCTTAAACTATTAAAACTAAACGATATGCTACCTTCTTTATAAATCAATTTGAAACTTAATTGAGTGTAAACCCTATATAACGTATCAGAAAAGTATTTGGCCCTTTTTCTTTCTTAGCGAATGTAATGTGAGATAAATCAACAATGGTCGATTTTTGTTCTTTCAATTGCGATTTTTTTTGCCTCAGGACATTTGCTTCATAATCACAAGCAAAATAAAAATTTCTGTTTGTTGGGAATGGGAAAAGGGAATTGGGAACGAGAAGCACACATGGGACTGCGACATCTGTATATTATATTATCTGTGCTACAAGCATTTGAGAATTGGAAAAAGCGTTAAGAATTACATGGTGGAGATTGCTCCTTGCTACAGCGACGAAGAATTTCATTGCCACTTTCGAAAAGAATCTTGAAGAGAACATTCAATTAAATTTTCCCGCCTGTTAAACCATTTTAATATCAAAAAAAAAAAAAAACCAAACAAATGCACTCATTTATGCAAATCAGCCTTTCCAATTCTTACACCAAATAATTTGTAATAATTTGTTGAGTAAAGATTCGTAAGATTCTCAGTGGAGGGGTACCTATAATAGCTCTCTCGACGAAACTTTTTTTTACGAATTTTTCGAGTTAAGGAACAGCATTGAGTACAAATTCGTAAGAACTAGTAAAAATTCGTAAGGTTTAAAAACAAAGGAACAGACCTAATATCTAGATTCGCAAAAGTGCTCTGAAATCTGAAAAGATTGTTTTGCTCTGAGAGGGCGCAATTGAATACCACATGAGTTAACATTGGTAACGATTGAAAATGTGTGCTGCAGGTAATAGGAAGGAGTTAGATTTGTTGTGTAGACAGCCATCAGTTTTTAATTGAATACTGTTTTATTTGTGAATTCCTGACCGAACCCAGAGTGCGTTCAATTTGATTCGAAAAAGGTGGCACGTTTAAACAATGCACGTGATTATGAACAAAATTTCAGAGAGAACCATTTATTTATTCAGGGTACCACGCAACTCGCTGCAACCAGACCACCTAAAGCATCGGTTTCAGTACCTAGCAAGTTATGATTTGTTTTTTTTATTATTATAATTATTATTTGTATTAGATCAGGAGATGAGAGTGGCCTATTTTAATTCGTTTTTTGACACGGTTAACATTGCTTCTTCATCACTAGGTTTTCAGAGCTTTTCCAATGCCCCCGTCTTATAAACGACTTCTTACCTTATCTATTTTATAAACCAATTCATCCTCTGACGGTAAAAGAAAAAGCTAAGAGAAGCTCACCAAGACTTGGAGGTTGGAGCCCTAAAGGAGTTCGCATAGTTATCATTCGTACACTTGTTGGCTATTTGAGTGTCACCACTCGAAAGTATTGTGTGAGCATATTTTAAAAATCTTGTTCTAATTATCTGTATGGACGTTCAAGTCTGCACGTTTCTTCAATTCGAGTATCTGTTGAACTTGTCGGTGATTTGATAGCCAGATAAGGTTGTTAAGATTTAAGCAAACATTGGCTATAAAATCCTTTTCCATTTTGAATTGATTGATTATTTGAATTCGGGCAATTAACTCGAATGTACATTTGGTGGTTCAGTGGAAATTCCCAGAAAACTTCAATAAATGGTTCGGTCAAATTGTGGTTCAGTACCTATTAGAAAAATATCGTTGCATTGTGTAAAAATTAAATTTCCTTTGTTTCCATATCTGTTTTTTTAAATTTAGTTTTTTTCGAGATTTTATTATTGCCTCATTGTCTAAAATATGTTACCTACTGAGTGCCTAGTGGAGTGACCGAAAATAAGTTATCCCTTTGAAAGGGTTTTTATGTCAGCGGACGATATAGAAAGTGTGTATTCGCCCTACGTACTTTTTCTTCTGGTTCTGGTATGTGACTTTTCCATTTCCAAAAAATCAATCTTTTTTTTTTTGATTGGGATCACTTTCAGCAGATCTCGATATTTTTTCCAGATTCAAACATACCAGTATTTTTTGCACAGCTGTTTTACGTCATTTTAAGAAGTTTGCCCTCAAAACAATTGCGCAAAGTTTCCTGAAAACCAAAATAACGGATATAATTTTGGAGATATTATTATCTTCACAATTTTCAAGTCGATATCCATTTGTGAGTTTTCCAAAAACGAATGGAATTTGAACAGCTGATATTGCTGTCAAATAACGCACTAAAAGTTACTTTCCAGTTCCTAACGCTTTTGAATTTTCAAAAGAGTAATGGCATTTCCGATTGAAGAAAATAATTACACTTTGCCTTTCTATAAAAAGAGCAGATCTGAAAGGGCGGGTTTCTATGTCTTCACTTTCATTGAAGAAAAAAGTGAACTTTCAGCTCAATTATTATTGTGGTAGGTATTCGATTGAGCGCTCTCAGAGCCATTTTTATGTTCGTTTGGTACAAAAAAAAAGCAGATTTCAGAGCACTTTTGAGAATATAGATATTTTCTCAGATTTGCTTCAGATTTACCAATACAAGTGCATACAGGTTTTTGTACAGCAAAGAAAGGCATTGCATCGAGTGAATCTATTTTTGTTAATTATTTATGTGTAAATATTTAGAAATCAATCAGGACGCAAATATCGAATGTTTTAATATATAATTTAACCAGCGATTGGAAATTGCTAAGAAAAGTGTCAAAGACGTATTCAAATCGCACGAATATCAACACAAAAAAGAGCAAGTGACGTTTTCATGTTGGATTAGGTACACGAAATCTGAAATCTTAGAGCATTTCTGAAGAAGCTCAATCGAATATAAATATCTATAATAAGTTAATCTTGAATTCAAGAATTCTAAGATTTCAGATTCCACTAACGTTTCTTTACTATTTCATAAGATTATGATCAAGATAAACTACTTTACTATCTGCATTATTTATACAGTTCCCCTTCTAATCTTAATTTCAAAATCTATGTACCAACTAGCTTTATTAGAGTCAGCGTAAATATGGTACAATCCGTAAGACAACATAATTCCAGCAAAATGTGTCATCAGCAAATAAAAACTTTCACTATACGAGTACTTGTCAAGACAATCTGTTTAGATTACGGAGTTCCTTGTAATTTCCAACACTTTTATATACAACTTGATCTCTAAGTTTGGTTTTGGATATGGTTTCCTACTATTTTACCGTCGAACTTTCAATCTGTTCTCAAGTTCAATATGCAATTTCTTGCTGATAAATCAGTCAGCCAAAGGTTATCATCTTTCATGACTTTAGAAAGAAGATAAAACACAATAAATCAAATATCTGCTTCCGTTGCATTGTCACATTACTTTTATTTAAACTGTTTTGCTTGCACACAATTTGGAGCCGAAGATTGTTGCTATGAGAACTATTCTGCTTGACGGACAATATTGTTTCAACAAAAAGTAAACATCCGTGTCACACACACAAAAACAATTAACGAAAATTGCTGATATTTGAAATCAATCTTGAATTACGACCGCTCGCCTGTGCCGGTCAACTAAGACGTTCAGTTGTCATAATAGTGTCAGCCAGCACCATTCTAAGGCGAAAAACGATTCACTATAAAATTGGCCACAAGAGTGATGGTGATTTTTCCAATTGAAGCAAAAATCGCTTTTAATTGATGACGGTCCCCAAAGTTTTGATTCAGTATGCATCCGCTAACGTTTCTTATGTACTGTATTCTGGCGGTGATTATTTTTGTGCACCTTTCGGTTTTCTACACGTATGCTTTTATTTATTGCCTAACAATATCGTGTCGTAGACATATTGTTTTAAATGCCAGGCGATTCAAAACTTGGATTGCTTTTCATTTCAATTTGAACGCTAGATCTGTTAATTAATTGCACGTGAAGTTATTTCATATATACAGTTTTAATAATACGAGTTCAATACACATACAGCTGTCAGAGCAGAAGTGCGCCCTTGCCTTATCAGCACATTGACGTCGGGTTCGTGATACATAAATTGACTCCAATATTTCTTATTTCTAAATATGACATTTACTTATGAAAGTGAGGATTTTTAAATTCGCGAAATGTGATTAAAAGAGATGAACATATTACTGGTGCTACTTCATTCTTAAACGTGAATACACTTCTTAGATTTAGATCGTGTGCTTCTTAGGTGTCTCAAGTCTTTAAAATCTTGCAAAAGGTAATAATTACTTGCTCGCGTTAATTTTCATTGCATGATTTCAAATTAGTTTTAGTAGTACATGTGCAAAGTCTGGTGGTGGTTACAACGGCCGCAATCTTTGCATCCTTTTTTTTATTTGGATTCTGTTTAGCATTTTAGAACATGGAGCAAAGTATATTCTCTCGTCATGCTGGCTTTTGGCTTATAATTTAGTCATTTTAGGATCGCAAAACACTGGTGCCATTATCCCCTTTCGTAGTTTTGTTGATACTTTCAATTGGGTTAGCTTTGTTTTTCACTCGTGCGCTATTTTTTTTTTGTTTGGAATAAATGATCGCCTAGTAGTCTTGCAACTCGATGTTACCGATGTTTTAAACCTTTTTTAATGTCCTGTAGTTTGAGTCGAGTATCTCCTAGGGGATCATGATAAAAACAAGCTTTTTACCCTTCTTAAAATTTACGTTTCGAATAATTATAGAGGACCGAATGTACGCGTTACCGCCTGCGGATTTCCCAGATACAGCTCGTTACTCTAAGCCTGCTGCAGCTTCATACGCAGGCGAACATTCTTGTTAACTCTTAAATAGGCTTTAATTCTAATTTTATCGTGTTTATTTTTAACTCCCACACAAAAATACCTACAGACATTAAATTTAGTGAGGTACTTCGGCAAAGCGTTTCCCTTTTTCCATGTTTTTCCTCGCATTCTCAACGAACAGCGAACTATGATTTCGAAGTTAGGGTAAACTGTCAGAAAAAAAAGAGTCTGCATTTCATGAACAATTTTTTTGAAGTGTGTCTAAATGTATGTGGACTACCCATCATTGCGCATCACCTTAAAACTACTTTCCCCATACGAATGGATTTCTCAGAAAAACACAGGGGTAGCTACTCTACAGTTTCAAGTAGCTATCATCTCAAATGCGTCTTTTTTCGAGCAACGTTTGCACATAATGTATACATAATTTGCACTGCTGACTTTTTCGCTTAAATAGCATAAATTCACATATCCACATCTATACAATTAATTAAGCTTTTTTGGCAACTCACTTGAAATTAAATTGTTCCACCATCGAAATTATCTGATAAAACCTCCACCTATCATCTTCGTCCCCTTTCAAATTTGTTATTAGTTTTGAGCTCTGTCTTTATTTGCATTTTTCTGTGCGCCCCCTCTTTTTGAAGTCTTTGGATCAGAGGGTTTGTGATTGGCCGCGTTCCACTGCCCGCTAGATGACCAGCGGCATGAGAAACTCCATATAAAAAAAATTGACATTTCACCTTTGGCGCTAGATGTCTAGCACTTTTTGTGAAATATCCCTTTCAGGGAAATTTCTCAATCTAGCGCAAAACTACCCGCTGCATTGAGAGAAAAACAAAAAAAAAAAAACAATTTTTCAGAGGAAATCGTTCAAACGTTTCCAAAATAACAAAAAAAATGAAACCGAGCAAGTGTAATTGTGATAAAATTGGTAATAACGTAATTAAAATAGGAATTCAGACATTGTTTTCAACATATTGTATCATTTCTTTGATTGTAGTATGGAAATATTTATGCGAAAAAGGGTGTCAAATTTCATTTGCCGCTGGCGCTATCGTTCTAGCGCGAGCGTTCCTTCATCTGGGATATTTTGTGCTAGACGTCTAGCGGGCAGTGGAACCCGGCCATTGTGTTATATTACATATGGACCAGCATTCTATGTCGTTTCCCGTTGGAATTTTTGGATTTTTTTAAATTGTAATTTGAGTTCATTAAAATCTATTCAATGTATGTTGTGGCCACATGTAATTTGTTTTCTATTTTTCACAGACTTGTCGTCTCTAAAAACGTAAAATAACAGACTTTAAAGTTTGACAAATGTTTTGGTGTTAGTAGGTGTGAATATCTCGCTCAGAAATAGAGATTCGCAGAATTACTCTGACTCTAAAAAAGTGTGTGTTTTTTTTTTTGCGGCCAATGAAACATGAAAACTGACAGCCAGCTGATTTCGATAGCAGAAAAACTGCTCTGAATCTGAAAAAAAGGAAGTTTATGTCGTTTTCCATTGGGACAATAAATCAATCTTTTTTTTATCTAAATCACTTTTCATGTTCCATTGGGCAAAAAAATCAATCTTTTTTTCGATTCGGAGCTCTTTTTACAGATCTCGATATTTTTTCAGATCTACACATACTGCCACAATACCAATACGCTTTGCATAGCTGTTTTACGTCATTTTAAGAACTTTGCTTTCAAGCCAAGTGCACAAAGTTTCGTGAAAACCAAACTAACGAAACACATAAATAGCCATGGATATAATTTTGGAGGAATTATTATCTTCATCGTCTTCCTCGTCATCTGAAGACTACGAATCACCAAAAATACTAAATTTGTATCTGCAAAAGGGAAAACATTTTTGAAGTCGATAGCTATTTGTGTCTTTTGCAAAAACAAATGCAATTTGAACAGCTGATATTGCTGCCAAATAACGCACTTATACATTTATAAAAGCAGATCAATTTCGTTGCGCGTTCCATTTGCAGCGTAAAATCTGAGATCTGAAAAAGATTTCTGGTGGTCCCAATGGAAAACGACATAAGAATTCCCCATACAAAATACTTATCAAAAACATAAATAGTACGTCAAAAGGGTGCAGCAAACTGAGTTAATGGGAACAGGGTCTCGTCTAAACGCTTAAAATACCATCGCCATGATATTTGTTTTTGTTTAGTAAAATAGCCTTCTCCGCAATTTCATAAATGCGCAAAACGCATTGCACTTACGAAAGCGTTAAAACGTCAGTCGATTTGGCTACTGAATTATTTTAAGATCTGCATATAAAAGAATGTTTTAAAGTTATTTTCGCTTAAACGTTACACCCTATATATTTTTGCTTGAATTTCGCCATGATCATCAGCCTCTATAAAATCGGTACGTTTTTCACAAATCTCTGTCTAAACCGGTTTTAAGATTTTACAAAAACTTTTTACACTCTTTGCACATGCTGAGCTTTTTTGCACACATGCAATTTGTTTATAAACACATAAATATCTGAAGAGCGTTAACAACTTGTTTCGTTTGGCTTTTTATTTGTAGATTACTACTCAGCTGGTCTCGAGATAATAACAAGCAGCCATTGATGTTATCAATCCAACGAAACTTAATCTTTTAACCATAAAAAAGCACAGCTCTGTAGACAACTAATACAAAACGAACTATGGATGAGAGGGAAACTGAAAATGGCCACAATGGAACAGTCTACACAACACCTCGCAACCGATCGTATTCACCTGACGCCGAATACATAATAAGGTGATTATTACTGTCATAAATTTATCAGAGTAGAGAATTATCGATTAAAGATTTATTTGGTAATACATCATAATAACAAGAGGTGTGTATTTAAGTGAGATGTTAGCAATTTAATCAGCAAAGGTCTGTAGTTATCGTTCTGAATTTACTGGCGGCTTATAATATAAATTATAACTGCCCAAACTCGCATTGTTAAAACGCTGTAAAGCGCTTTTTGTAGGTTTGTAGGTGAATCGTTAACAAAAATGGTGTCAGCAAACGAAATTCACCTGAAATTATTTAAGAGAACAGTGTCAGGGAAAAGCCGTGATTTTGAGTTTGTGTACAGTCAAAAGTTTCATCTATATAAAACAGGTAAGTCGTTAGTGGCCAGATTTGTCACACGATCAAAAGATCAGCGCTGAAAAACTTGTAAATTACACTGTGTGGTCAATTTGATCAAAACTCTTATATTTCCTCTGCTTGTCATATTAAGTTATTTTTTATACTGTCAAACGTCAAGTGTGGCAACATTTTAAGGACTATTCACATGAAAGCGAGCGAACGAATTGGTGAAATGCGAACAAACCAATTTTGATGCATTTATGAACAGAAAATTGCACATTTTACTATTACAAGAGGAGAATGATTAATAATCCCATCAAAATGTATTGAGACAAGTTAATAAAGAATTTAAATAATGTTATTTCGAATTCCAAACTTTTTGCCACGAACGAATACACCCTTGGCCCGAATTGTCAAAGTTTATTCACAATCCACATCATTCAATTCGAGTTCGACAAACTGGCGAATAAAACATTCGTTCGAACCTAACCTCAAACTTGAATTTTTGACTTCTTTTTTTTATTAAAAAAATAGAGACAAATGACGGCGACTGTCATTGGATTTGCGGGTATCTGCGACCAAACCTTAAACTTGAATTTTTGACTTTTTTTTATTAAAAAAATAGAGACAAATGACGGCGGCCTTTCATTGGATAAAATGTATCATCTGAATGAACTTTCAAAACTTGCGAATATTCGTTCGTTCGTAGGTAGTTGGTCGCTCTCATGCGAATAGTCCTTTAATGTGGGATTCAGCGATGCCGTTTCATAATTTCGTTGGGGAGTATAATAGAACTTTTTGGGGAGTACGGGGGAGTACAGAACGAAAATTAAGAAATTTATTTCTAGCTAAGCGTTTTTCAAATGGAACGGTTTCGAGGTTGGAAGCCTATATGGCGGCCAATTTGCTTTGGTAGAGTCTCTCTAATCTTATGTTTTTTTTTCAGTCACTTTATCAAAATAAGTGTTTGTCAGTGAAAAAGATTTCCAGTATCCGCAAGAGTTTGTTCGACGCGAATGTAACAAAATCGAACACGAAAACAATTTTAATGAAGCATCCAGAAAGTAAAATTTGTTTTGCAATTTACTAGGTAGAGAAATGTCAAGTAGATAATTCGAAATATTTAAAAATTTTAGTACAATTTTTCGATGGAGAGTACCAGAGTATTCCTATTGTAGTACTTTCGGCAGCGCTGCATAAGCCAACAAGAAACAAAAGCAAACTAGGAAGAGGGAAATTCCCTTTTCGGCGATAGTTGGGAAGGTAAAAGTTCCAAATTTGTATTTAATTTTAAGTGAATTAAATTTATAAAGGTTAAAATTACACCTTGCTGCAAGTGCAAGATATTTTAGGTCTTTAAAAAAATAGGAGTACGAATGTGAAAGGAGGAGTACGTGAGTACGTTGGTGTTGAAAGTAGTACAATACTCTTATGGGAGGCACGTTCTCGTTATAAACTAAATAATGAATATTCCGTCGATTGACAGGTAAAACTCACTAAGTACATTTCGAGCTATTTGCAAGTGATTTTTTATGATTTTTCGCTGCTGTTAAAACCTAGAACCACAGTTGATGTAATTTGAAAATCCTATATGTATCTACTAATATTTGGGATCGATTAATGGACCTACCTAGTTATGTACATACTAGTGGTAATTCTATCTAAAATGTGTACTAAGTGAGTTTTACCTGTCAACCGAGTTGTAATGTTGCGTTGTTAACAAACATCCGTATTATATGAATGACGCCAAACCAACCCCGCATGAAAAATTGTGTAAAATAAAACAAGTCAAATTCTCCATCCGTTGGGTTATTGCTAAGCCATATTCGTTTATTCCGTTTACCTGCTTCGATTAGATTGCGTTATACAGGGGGTTATCTGTTGACATCGGATTTCTATCACAATTCTGTTTATCTAGCTATATAGTTTCTTGAAAGACATTCTCTTTAATATTTTATTTCATCTACCGATTCAGCTCTACAATGTTGCATCAGCAAATATTTGCATAGAAAACAAGGCTATTCAAATTATATGAAAGTGTGCATTTAGCCGAATACTGCGGTAACTAAGCTTTATATCTATTTAACTGCTAATCTTATCACGTTGATTACTCGACGCCGGCCGATTAACACTTTCTTTATTCGGTTGTAAAGCAGATGTCTAGGCTTAGATACCAGTCCCGCCTGTGCTAATTGCTTTACGATACACTTTTAAATACCGAATATTGTGGGTAACTACTAATAAAACGGTTCATTTTGATTTTAACTCTTGTACGTGCTGTACTCGTAGTCACCCATAACATAAATTTAAGCACATTCCCCTAAAAGTAGGTTCATTATTAAAAACGGAAAGTGTACCTCTTAGCTGCTATATCTACCTATACTCTGCGCTCTTAAAAAGTCAGGCGTAGTTGTGCCCCTAAGGAGTGTGGTTAATAGGGTAAATACAATCGATTTAAATCATCAGCAGCTGTCATACGCAGAAAAGCGTTAAGATTATAACAAGTGTCGAAACCAGGTCGAAACCATATAAATAAAACTAAAGGTACAAGGTGTTTCATTTTAAAATCCAATGGTTTCTTTTTCTAATGGTACCGACAAAAATAGAATAGTTATTTATTAACAATAACGACACACTTCGTATCGTTTTTAATTTATTTTAATAAAAATACCTAGTTCACTAATCAGCTTTTAAATGTGCAAGTTGTCGGTAACCCCTTAAGAATATCTAAAATAAAAGTGTAATGTCGCACCTCGGCCTAGGAACGTGGCAGCCAAACTTAAGGGAGAACCATAATAGAATTGCCTGAGAGTAATCTAGCTTGCGCCCGAAACTACATCTCCTGACCACAATTTATGATAATGGTCCCATATCAAGGGTTTGATTAAACTTGAACGGATTTTTATCTGTATTTTACCACATAATTGGAACTAAAATTTATTGACTGCCTCAGCTGATGAAATAGATGCCAATTGAACTCGACGATTATTTCTATTCAGCAAATAAGGAGAATATTTTTGAATTAATTCAGCTTAAGTTACACTGTGCAAACACATTTGCGGCGGTAATACGATTATTTGACCAGGAGACATATGATAGAAAGACTTTTTCACTTTTCGTCAATATCTGACACTACAGCTTAGTAAGCAATAATTTTATTAATTAACTTTTCGTTTGTCAGTATCATCACAATAGCACAAACCGACAGATTTCTTACCCTTTATGTACTTTTGCAGATTATGCGACTATACAGGTAAAAAGAAACCACTTCAAGTCTTAACTGTACCATAACCTTATCATGAAAAACTTTTTTTTTTTTGAACTCGTAAAATGTAACTAGGTTTCTTGTATACCGTGGTATATCTTTTCCTGAATGGAAACTGGGTATAGAAAGTCCTCTCCGAGATCATAATCAGCCGGGTACGCATATATAAAACTCTAGATGTCGAATTGAATTTCTATAACCAGTGCGCAGCCAGGATTAGATTTACTATCGTCCAGACTGTCAGTGCAAATTCACGAAAATCACAAAGAAACCTTTTGTCGCAAAAATAAAATAAAAATGCACTGTTATCTTTGAAGCCTCCTCAAATCTGCGATCAGCCTTCATTATATCAAACAATATGAACGTAATCGAAAACCGGTGCGTATCAGTTAACTTAACTCCGAACTTGACACTGAACACAATTATTTTCACGGACAAAGTCCGAGGGGCCCTAACTATTACGCGCCCACTGATCTAACCGCCGTACGTCGTCACTCACTAGTGTACTTCCTTTCTAGTAGTACCCCTTATCAATTTAGCAATTATATTTAGATAACGAACAACTTGACTCATTTGAAGCATCAATTAACAACTAAAAACTAAAAATAATGTTTACTTGCTTGCAGACCAGCAGAACAAGGACGGCTGACCGAAAACAGTTTCCTACTACGTCAGAACATGAGGGAGAAACTCTGGAAATACCAAGAGCTGATCAAGAATCGCAGTTTGATCGTTGATCTGCTTGCAATATTTTTCGGTATCGGCACATGGGTTGGTATCAATGGAACATTCCTCCAACTACCGCTCCTTGTCGAGGGAGCGCCCGAATATTGGAGCCTCCCGTCCTACTTGAGTGTTATGGTACAAATTGGAAATCTCGGTCCGTTGGTATACACCCTCCTGCAAAAGTTCTCGTCGGATAAAATAAATGAGTCGAAAGTGATATACTTTCTGCTGGGCATTGGAACGGTGTCAGCAATTCTGACGGCATTCTTCTACGATAAGACAGCGACCGTTGCCGGACAGAAGCACAGTGTTGCGCTGTTCACATTGACGTTTTGCACTGCGCTAACGGCGTGCACAAGTTCTGTGCTGTTCATGCCCTATATGGGACGATTTAAAGAAATCTACCTTATAACGTATCTCTGTGGAGAGGGATTAAGCGGACTGTTGCCAAGTGTTGTCGCTCTAATTCAGGGAGTCGGTGGCACCACACAATGCATTCTAAACGAGACCGAATCGGGCAGTGTGTGGGAGAAGTATACCCCGCCTGCGCGGTTTGGCACAATGGAGTTCTTCATATTTGTCTTCTCGATGATGTTGTGCAGTTGTATAGGATTCACGCTGCTGGATAGACTTAAACTTGCAAAGAAGCAGTACGCAGCGGTGACGGTCTTAAGTGGAAACACGTATGTCTACGATAAGAACGACCCAAAGGATAATACCGTCGCCGAAGTTGAAGAACTTCCACAAATCTCATCTTGCCAGTACAAATTCATGCTCTTTCTCATCGGAGTGGTATCCTTCTTTGCCAATGGCATGTTCAACAGTATTCAATCTTACTCCACTCTGCCCTATGGTAGTCAAGCGTATCATCTCACAGCGACGTTAAGTGCAATAGCCAATCCAGTGGCATGCTTCTTGGCAGTTTTCTTGCCACACACCAGTTTAAAGTCCATTCTAACGCTAACTACCATTGGTGGAGTGTTCACAAGTTATGTCTTTGTGACGGCTGCAATGAGTCCCAGCCCGCCTCTGATGGGATCCTCAGCTGGTGGAATCATTGTTGTAAGTAGATGAGAATTCTTCCACAAATGCTGTTGTCTAATGTGTCTGTCTATTTCAGATAGTATTGTGGACCCTTCTCATTGGGATCGTCAGCTATGTAAAGCTGTGCATAACGTCGGTGATGCGCGCTCAAGGTGGAAAGTCCTTGGTGTGGACAGGGGCACTAACTCAGATAGGCTCCGCTGTAGGATCGGTTCTTATATTTGTTTTAATCAATTACACGAGTAGTTTTACAGCATATGAGTCAACATGTGGCTAACGTTCGGAAACTTACTGAATTAGTTCAAAAAAAATATGCAGAATGTGTGTGATATTTTCTTAATCTAGATTCTAAAACAATGTACAAGTAATTTTTCAAACAAATACTGACTACCGGGATGTAAGCTGATAGATAATGTATAATGGACAGGCTGGGTGGATGTGGATTTGGACTTCACCGAAAGTAGACGTTACCTCTAACAGGATTGCGCATGAAAATTGTCTTTAAACAATTAAAGTTGTTGCTGTACTTATAACTACTGGTCGGATAAATTTACCAACCAAAATGTTTATGTTTCTAAAACGTTTTACGAAGATTTTATAATAGGTAAATAAATTGTTTTTAACGATGAAACGTTGTGTTTTTTGTTTTTGAATTGACAGCAGCATTGTTGTGTCACGGCATTAGAATAGAAACTGGAAGAGAGAGTAGGAACGCCACATCTTATAACGTTTAACGGTTTTAATAGCCTATGCAGCTGCAGATCAGTGGCATTGATGGCAGAAACGCCGCCACTGATGTCAGAACGCTTTCACGAAAGTCCAAGCTCGTGAGCGCTACTAGGAGAAAGAGGATGGGAGTCTCACATACAAATAAAAATACACTTGTACTTATCAATTTTAAGGCCGCAAAAAAAAAATAAGGTTATGTCCAGTTTTGGCATCCCTATCAAACCCGTCAGGTTTCATAGAATGCCGATAAAGAAGAAATGTGACCTCAACAGGTACAGGTAGCCACTGTTCACAAATTTAATTACAGTGAATAGTGTGCACAGAAAATTTATACTTCGTAGAATAGACATTATTATAAATATTTGAGCGTTTGGCAAAATTATCAGTAACATTCAAAATTATAGACAAAAAAAAAATGCCTAAAAAGCATATTCCCTACAGTAAGTTACAACAAACTATTCTGACCTTGATATTTGCCTAAAAATTTAATGTGTGCATGTGTGTTTAACATTTATCTTTCAGTTCCTATTGAATCGCTCCAAGCCCAGCGGGTTGAAGTCTATATTACCGATCTTCAAAAGCGACTCGATCAGCTTCGTCAGAAACATGAAACAATCCTAACCGAATGTTCTGACATACTTAAGGAAATCCAGGAGGTATCAACCCAAACTATCACAAAAGAACAGGAAATTGGAAGAATTATTAGTGAATTCGAGGAGCTGGGCCTGAAAAATAATGATAGGGATGTCATTTCGAAGAAAGCCCTGATTACAAAAGTCGGTGATGTCAGGAGACTGCGAGAGAAATTCGAACAAATTTCACAAGATGTCAACTCACAGACCGAAGAACTCAATTCGGAATTGTGGTCTACAATCGACTCTTTTTACAGTTTGTCAGACGAATCGATTGCAAATGAGAACGCTTCAGAATCTATGTGTTTAAACGTGGATGACGTTGCAAAAGCATTAGATTAGCAATGAATTGCGTCTTACAATTTGTCCGAGTTCCGGTTCCTACTATAACAATACCCCATTCTGAAATGTCGTATTCCATATAATAAAAACCATCAATGCCCACATTCCCCCTGCAAAATAAAACGTAAACAAAGAATCAGCTGATTTACATTTATCATCTGTTTCATGGCATATGGATGGCAATACACACATCTAAAAGGAAAGAAGTTACAGAAGGCAGCACAAAAAAGAGAAAGAGCGAGAATGAGCAAATTCGATAAATACAAAGTGCGTATCAGAAATAGCGTTGAAGACCGTGGGTGAAACCGCAACCACATTTAAGTTTTTTTTTTATTTGCTTGATATTGAGATATAATTATATTTGAGCAGCATTTTAATCTATTTTTATTGAAATGAAAATTTTAGTTTATCAAATAAGATTTGAAAAACATGGTGTAGACAATTTTTGACATTCGAATCACAAGTACGCAAATAAAATAAAGAAAAATCCTCGACAAAATATATGCACATATAAATTATTCTTGTTTTGATTCACTATCCCTCATTTTAATTATTTGGAATGAGATCGATACTGCGCAAAATTACGTACCTATAAAAAAGTAGATATCCTCAGCTGTTTTTCTGACACTATTGTGATTGGTAACCTGTCAAAATTTAGAAGAACAATGTGCTTTTTTACCACCTGTCACTCCTAGGTCTGTATATCAGCATGCACCATGCAATCAATTCGAATAAAGGAGAAATACAAACCAAAAGCGAAACACATTATCAAAACCTACTCGAGAACTACAAAAGAGAGCAAATAGCAAATACATAACACAAGTGAAGTAAATAAGAATAAAATCTGAGAAAACAATACAATAAAAAAAAAAAGAAACAAAGAAGTCATATCGTACAAACCCATCAATTCGCTTGTCGTTTGTTTGATTAATTTATTATTTTGTATTTCATAATCAATTTCATACAATATTTTGAACTACATATCTTCACGTGTGCTGAATGCTGATCAGCTGATATTTGCAAATTCAAAAGAAAAAAAAAAGTCAACAAACCACTGAGCTTGAGGACTTTGCCTCGGTGCGCTGCAACATCGACGATTTCATCATTATTAGTGAACAGAAAATTATCAATTAATTGCAGAAAATTCTATAAATTACTACAGAAAACCAGAATAAGAGATAAAAAGTGAAAGTGAATACCTAGAGCTAGAGGTGACAAGAATAAACCCCAAAACCGAGAAAGAGAGTGCACAGAAAGTCCACAAATAAAGCAGCAGCAGAAAGGCCAAACAAAAATAACTAGCTACCAAGAAAACAAAATTAAAGGCGAAGAGGCAAAAAGGCACAGAAAATGCATTTAATTCTACTAAAAATTTTGACATTTGATTTAAGTGAAATATCGTGAAAAGTATTCGCGCACACAAATCGACTAAAGAGTGAAGAAAATCGGAAAAAAGCAAGAAAATAAAATTCTATTTCCCTTTCGGTTTGAGAAGAAAAAACATCAAGTTGTAGCAAAATCTACCTTGTAGCTGCTGTAATCTAGTGGAATAATTTTTCCCATCGTCATACTACGGGTCCCAGTCTATTGCCCATAACTTCTTCCATTGCTGCACAATTGTGACTCCACCTACGTGGTGCACTTCATATTGGAAAAAAATTGGAGGAGCCGACAATGTCAGACCCCACCGATGTTGGACCGAACCTACTGAAGCAAATAGTCGCCAGAGAGTTAAAGCAGCGTAGCCCGCAGGGCTTTCAATCACATCTGTTTCGGGAGCGATTGCGTTTGGCCAAGAATTTGTATAAATTCGATTTGGTTGCCCACTATGGGTGTGTAAATGCAATCGAGTTCTCCAACGGGGGTGACTTTTTAGCTTCAGGTGAGTGATTTCGCAGTAATTTTCTTTTTTATTTAATAGAGTCATCTGTTTTCTTCGAATTTGCGATTGTGGTAGGTGGTGACGACAAACGTATTCTAATCTGGGACGTGGAGAAGGCAATCGCTGGCATTGAAAAACCCCGAGTGCTGGACTCTGAGCATACGAGCAATGTATTTTGCCTGGGATTCGACCGGTACAATCGGAAAGTCTTCTCGGGTGGAAATGATGATCTGGTTATTGTGCATGATAATGAAACGTAAGTTATTATTATGGGGTGGGTTTTTCTTCTGCAGCGTATATGACATCCTGTTGGGTGTAGAAAGGAGATGGACAATTATTGTTAAATCCATATTTTCCTCAGGCAAAATGTGTAGGTATCTTAAGAAATGAAATGAAATGAAATGAAGTTGAATGCAATCGGCGTTTATGTATTTAGTGTACCTAACAACCTTTTGTATGAAAGTTAGGTAATGACATTTGCATTATGAGTGCGCATACAAATCAGAACTAAAACTAGGTGTGGGGCAGGATAGTGCGTCGTATTCAATCAATGTGAACGGGTACGCACTTCATTTGCAGACACCTCTACGAAATGGCGAAATATCAAAGCCCGTGTCAAATTTGGAATCCATGGAGAACTAGAAAACAAATTGTTGCAACTTGCAACTCAATGTTAATATTCTATGAGGGTGCCCATGTTCTGAAGAAGGCCTTTGTAAAAGCCTTAAACTCAGTTTGGCTAAAATAGAACCCTTGGCTCTTCTGTATACAACCATCCATTTACAACCATGCGTTGGCAAGATTTAGAGCAGTTAAGCTGTAGGGTATATATTTCTATTTTACATTGGTTGGACTGAAACGCTCTGTTTTAGTAAAAATTTGGCCTCTTGTGAGGCTCCAAACTTCTTGCACTAATTTTTGTAAAGGGTTATGAAGTTGTTTCATGTTTATTAAGTGACGCTGCATTGAAATTTGAAATTAAAACCACGAAAACCCCATTTCATTCCAGTGGTAGGCTGCATAACGTTTACAAACACGATAAGCCGGTTTATGGCCTCTCAATAGATCCCACATGTGACAGTGTGTTCGCGACAGCATGTGAAGATGGCCAGATTTTAGTATTTGATCAGCGTAACGACCCAGCCGATCCACTTGTAATAGCCAAATACCGTGCATCATTTCACGCGGTGCAATTCCATCCGTTTGGTGGAAATTTCCTGGTCACAGCGAATTCCAAACGTGGTGCTGCGTTCTGGGACATTCGGAAACCACACAGGTAAGCGAGGTCAAGTAACAAATAAACAAGCATATGCCTAAATTCCTGCTTTTAGTCCTGTCATCCAGTATGGCGTCGATGAGAGCTATCCCAGCTATATGAGCGTCCGTTTCAATAACTGTGGCAATCTCATACTCGCCTTGCGTCGGCGTCTTCCGCCAATTTTGTACAACACTTTCTCGCCAGAACCGATTTGTCAATTCTACCACGGAGACTACTACAACTCGTGTACCATGAAGAGCTGTACGTTCGCTGGTGAGGACGACGAGCTGGTTTTGTCTGGTTCTGATGACTTCAACTTGTACGTTTGGCGCGTATCCGATGCTGATCGTAAGTCAAAACTTCTGTGTAACTACAACCGACTTACAAAATTTTCTTTAGTGGAACTCAACGATCAATGGATTGAAACCACGCAAATGGTTCTCTACGGGCACCGGTCGATTGTGAACCAGGTCCGGTACAATCGTGAAAAGTGTATCCTAGCATCGTCGGGCGTTGAAAAGATTGTTAAGGTAAGCGGGCATATTTCTGATCGGACAACTGATAAACTAAAAAACTAATAAACACTTTTCCCAGCTATGGAGTCCATTTAATCAAAAGGATTGGTCGGGGTCGCTTCTGGAAGCCACATGCTCTGAGAATCCCCGAGATCTCTTCTCACCATTTACATTTCCCTCACTCACGCCTCAAAGCTGGTCCCATATGCCACACGACTACAGCAGTCGCAATACGAATGAGGATCCCCGGATGATGGCGTTCTTTGATTCGCTCATTCAACAAGAGATCGAAGGCTGGGACACAAACAACTCATCTGACTCGCAGGTTCCATCCGATGGTAGTTCACACAGTGCAAACAACAGTTCTATTGATGACTCGGACGAACAGGAACTATTGCACTATTTTGTCCGCAAGAGAGGTGAGTTTGTTGCCGCAAACAGTGGATTTAAATTATATGAAAGGTTTTACAATTTCAGAACGTCAGCGTAAGAACTCCATGATAAACAAACTGAAGATTCAGCGCCATAAATATGCGAACCGAATTGCTTATTTGATAGCCACCAAGCGAAACACATTGCGGCGTTTGGCTCTAAAAGGCGCATCGAACTCAAATCGTCGCCCACAACGTCTTAATATGACTGGCAGGAGTAGCACCCATCGCATGGCCGCGAATAGTCGTATGCCAAGCCACTCGAAACGCAACGGTCGAGGCAGTCATTACGGAAGGCATTATGGTGATCGGGGTCAGGGGCCCAGCAGTAGTGGTTTGTCGAGTTTTAGGGCACTGCGGAGAAAAAACAAAAAGCAAAGGAGGCAGTCGGTAAACGTCACCTCTTCGGATGATGATGATGTAACACATTTGCCCAGTAACCATCTGAACATGGCAATACCCAGCACCAGCACTGGGATCACTTCTAGCGGAAAAGGTAATCAACCGTAGTCAATCTACTTTAGATCTCTATAAACGGACAGTGACTAAAATCCAGAGTGCAACCTGCGTCATTAAATAAACGTATGCACAATTAAAATGCATTTCCCTCTTTCAGATGCAATTCTCCGCCTACGGCAGCAGCAACAACTTGTCGAAGACTCGGACGAAGACGACGATGATGACGAAATTATTGCTCCAGCTCAACCTGCACCAGATGTACACCACATACCAATCATGCCGCCAAGACCTGCAATAAAAATAAATGGCTTTGGTCATGCTCACGACGACTCGCCAGAATCACCACCGCCAGTCCTACCGCGAAATAGCATCAATCGGCGTCGAAAAGCTGAACTGGATATCTATTCCAGTCATTCAAATTCGCGTCTTTCCAATAGCAGTTTCCTAGACGAAACGTCCAGTTCCTCTACCGATTGCAATCACCATTTATCCAGTAAACGAAGGAAGTTCACCAACACAACAACCAATCCAGTGGCATCCGAAGCAGATACCCCCAGCACCACTAACAATACAAACAATAATAACAACAATTCGACTGATATTGCCAAAACCCCTAGCAGTAGCAATAGTGTTAACAACAATCCAATAACCGCCGGAACGTCATCTTCTTCCATAGAGACAGAGTCTAACATCATCAACAACAATATAGACAATGGCAACGATCCACAGCAATTGTCCCATCTGCTCACCCCGGACAGTGGCATTAGTGTGGCAACAATAACTCCACAATGCAATGCACCCGAGTGTCGAAATCCAGCCCGAAGTCCTTGCGATCATAGTAGCGGTGCCAGTAACAGCAGTAGCAACAGGATAACGATCAATTTGTTCCAACAAAAGGTGTCGCGAGTGCGGCGGAACTACCGAAAAAAGTTCGCCGATGAGTCTGAAAGTGATTAGGATACCCCTCTGCGGTTTAAGTTTTTTTCGAGCAGGAGCTGTGATGCGTGGACGCATTTGTTTGTTGTACATTGTTGTCGTTGTCTTTATTCGGCAGCAACATCGTTTTGAAATCTCATTCACCATTTATTTGGTAGTCACTTCAGTTTTATTTTCGTTGAAAAGTATTTTTAATTTTCATCCCCCGCCTCTAGCCATCACATTCAATTTTTGTCGAATACGTACATTATAATTTATAACATTGGCAAGTTCTCACCTCATTCCCTGCGAGTGCTATTTTATTTTCATTAGAGTTTTTTAGTTTTACTAACTGTTGTAGAACAATGCAATATATTTTTTTTTTTACGATTTTAGCATTTTTGTCGCTCATTTATAATGTAAGTTACCTTTGGATTAAGTTTTCTGGCCCATCGACTTAAGTGGATAAGGCTAAACAATAAATATAAACAAATAAATCATTTCTGTGTGTAAAGTAATTTTTATCTAGATATATAAGTTAAGGAGATTTTTTATAAATTGAAAGCACATACATTCGAAATGAAACCAGGAGAATATTTTCAAATTGGAACTCGCGTGCGATACAAAACTATTCTCTAAGTTGCATGAAACGGATATGTATCTCACTTACTTTATCGATAAAAGAAAATTTATTATAATATGTTCATTGATTCATCTTCACTAGTTGCGATGTGTAATATTATATAAATTCTAATAAAGAAATAAGAAACAAGTAAAATAAAGAAGAATGCAGAGTTTGCTTTTAATTCGTCCTTACCGTAGAACAATGATTTTTGTTAGTCAGTTATATTGATTAACTCCGCAATTCCATCGACTTGAATTCGCTTCCTTCTCAAATCTGTGAAGGTGTTGTGCATAAGCAGAAAAACACTATTCGGACCGTGATCTTCTTCTTGGATGGTTGGCCAACCAATGACCTGTACTCTCTTTTAGATCCCGAATTGGGATGCATGCAATTTGAAGTGGTTGCTTATGAACGTTAAACAGAGACCTGTCAGGGGCAAACATTCAGTATTCCCCGAAAAAATAATAAATTTTAGTCTCCATCGTCTGGTACCAAGTACAAAAGGGTTATTGGTGACGCTACTCTTAACTGCAAATCTAATATCGAACATACAGCGAGAAACAGACTTTGTTTCAACGAATACGTCTCTCAAAATACGTATTGGTTGAGACCAGCCATGTTTGTTGAGGCGAAGAAATGGTGAGGACATATGCTTCGAAGATGAGAAACAACAATCTAGGTTTTTCTACACGGGGCAACGCATTTTAGCGTGATGCACAACCATTAATATAAAATTTCGGAAGCTTTGAGCCCGCAATTCGATCCAAAGCATGATTTTGGATGCTATCCAGTATTAGATGTAACCTGGTTTTCGGTGCGTTCTTTCTTTCTTCCTTAGGGTGGTCAATAGATGAAGTTACAGTTCCTTTATAGATTTGTGCATAGACAAAGCATAGTGAGACTCGCAATCCTCTGACCTCTGGCCCCCTTAGATAAATATAAGCGCACCTAATCTTTGCCAGTGCGAAAAAATATAGCAAGTTACTGTAAGACGGCCGATGTAAGGCGTATCGGTATGCTTTGTCTATGGTTTTACGTGTGGAAAGATATGGATGTGGATGCATCAGATCAGAGGCATGTAATGCTTTTGTCTTTCAGAAAACTGATACCAAAGTATTCCAACAAACTATCAACAGTAAATTGCGCCTAAATATACACAACCGATTATCCTAGAGAAAGATCTTGTGCGTTTACGGTCAAAGTTGAAACGTAGCCGAAACTAAAGCAACCATTCATCGAACTCTTTGATCAGTCAAGCAATTAAACAATGGAAACAAATTCAGCTAGTAATTAATATATATACTTTTTATTTCACGTATATCCTTATTAATATAAATTGTTCCTTTGTAGAAAATTTTACACTTCCTCGGAAAACAATGCTTCGCGTCGGTGATCTACTCTAAGCCAGAGGTACGCGTCTCGATACTATTTTCGCTAGGCAAAATAATAAATTCAAAACTAAACTTAAACATAAACTTCTAGGTAAAACAAAAACAAATGTAACTCCATTCAAGATGATCAGCAACAACGGATAAATCAACCACCTTCGTGCTATATAATTGCATGTTTAATAACTTAATTTTGATACATTACATATAACACTCCCCCACTCCCCTCCCGATCGGCGAACACAATTGATAATTTTTACATTCGGGTTTACTGATTATTCAACTGTTTTGCGCAATAGTATCTTCTATGAAATCCCTTAAAATGAACTCAATAAGTTTGTTTTTGTATTTGATCTGCTCTCTTTGTACTACGGATGGATCGATCGCACTCAACAAGTACACGGATACGAGTATATGGAGGAAATCAAATGGATTCGCATTTTCATTTGTGTCGGCGGCCACCAGAATGGCAAACCAGTTTTGCCGGTGTAGTCCCATTAAGTTAAGTAGTACGAGACTCCAGCACACACTCATCTGTATCGACTCATAATCGATTCATATCGCTTGGATGAAAGGGTAGATGTAGATCCTTACACCGTTCTATGACGAATTTCTCCAATGTGCTGCCAGCTCTGTAAAGTATATAAGAATTAGCGTATGGTGACCATGAAAAGGTGGACTGTTGTGGTGCAACTTACACATAGATCTCATTACCCTCCTGATTGTAGATGTCACAGTTTTTGAATATCAGCTGAATGTCCTTGAGGAGCTCCTCGTTGATCGTATACTTGCCCATGTTGAGCTTTGACTTCACTTTAGCAAAGTCCATGGGATCTTTTATTATCGCGTGATAATCTGGAACTTCTGAATGTGACACTGGTCTAAGGAATGGCCAGGAACTATCGTGTTTCATAATATCGTCTAAGAGATCATAGAGTATCGAACTGTTTAGTGGAAGGTTGTCGCCGGCACGTCGTGAACGTCGACTGTTGTTGTTATTTGTTCGGATGACTTCGTCGGCAAAGTTGTCGTTCATTGAGTTACGCGTTGAAAAACGCTTGATACTGCCGGTTGATGTACGCGATCGTTTTACTAAGGGTTGGTCGTACTCTTCGTCATCGGTAGAGTCATCTGCTGAAGAGAGTTATGGGGCAAGATGTTAGGTAAAGTCAAGAACCAGCTTAAGGCAGTTGAGTAGAAAGCTTCTCTAAGACTAGTTTACTATGATTAATGAATGAATGAGGCAGACCATGTTCTGTATATTCAAGACAAGTCTAGTCCTTTTAGTGGAATTGGATACTGGAGATGCAAAAATACGGCTGAATCTATCAGTTATTTAATAAACACGGTCGATTTAACGTTAAACGAGCGCATCATGTCGGTATGTGACCCGACTCCAGACAACGCTGAACGCACATTCTTCGAATAGAGAGACAAATACCAGAAAAGGCGATATGTTAAACTGCAACGAACAATGAGCAAGAGATCCACCACGGCTATAGAAGATTTGAGATGCTTGAAAATGGCCTGAGGCAATGCAAGATACAGGTCCGCGGCGGGTTCACCTGTCAGTAGTCCAGAAATTTGGCAAGAAGCATTACACCACAAAAAAAAAGAACAACCAAAAAACAATATAAAAACATTAGCTAGAGTGTGGCTAGAAATATGTGTGCGCGGTGAATTGTGTTTTATTGTGTTCTGGGACTTAGTATCAGTCCCCAAATTAAAAGTGCCATCGAAAAGTAGTCAACAAACTCTGTTGACTTATCGAAAGAAAGGTTTAAGAACGAATGATTCAAGCAAATTCAAGCTGTACAACTCCGAACCAGAGGTAGTACGATCTGGCCAAAGGAAAGCACTTTACTACCTACAAAACCCCATCCAAGAACATCTATAAGCATTTGTATCTTTTAATCCGATTAGACTCTTTATTAATGTTAAAATTTAAATATGTATAATAGTGGTAATAATTACTTGCTATAAGTTAAGAACAAATGAGAAAAAAATAAAAAAATATCCTTAAATAAAGTGTACAGGCGTTTTGTCAGTGTAAGTGATGGGAACGGATGACAGGCGGTTATGAGCAGAAACGGAAATGGTTAAGAAAATTATTCCTCAAACTTACCGTTCTGTTTGCTCTTCCGTTTTTTACTTTGACTCCCTTTACAAGTGTTGCAATTCCAATTACTTCGCGGAGCTCTCTTCAACTCGGCACAGTCCAAGTGGTAGACTGCCTTGCATCCGGCACAAGCGATCTCACCGCCATTGTATGAGCATACTACACAAATTTCTTCATCGCTGTTAAAAAGAAGAAAAAAAACGATAAACATACAATTGCAACAAAGGTTAAAAATTACAGGCTCTACTTACTCATCTATCGTGTCATCAACATCTTCGGCTGTACCATTTCCAACTGTGGCCTTTTGCTCTTCTGTTTCGTCTAGTTCTTCTTCTTCTTCTTGCTCTTCGTCGCATTCCTCCACTTCAGCCTCTTCATATTCTTCTGTCACCTCCTCCTCCTCCTCCTCCTCCCCCTCATCATCGTTACACAACTCCCCTTCGATTTCCTCCACTCGCAACTGTTTGCTCTGGCGACGACTATTCGATCGATTGGATCTCGATGAACCCTCACTGGCGTTGTCTTCCTCGTCCAGCAAAAATGCACGCTTGCGCCGGTTATTTTTCGGCTCTTCATCGTCATTTTTCAAGCCCAGTTTGGCAACACATCGTCTACAATACCAATTGCCCTTGGGAACAGTCTTTATTTTGGGCTTCATGCAGTACATGTGAGTTCCAGCATTGCATTCGTCACAGAGTAACATCTTGTCCGGGTCAGCCATTCTATGGCATATTTGACAGCAGGATTTATTTGTCGAACGCTGCCACTTGATGGCGCTATGAAGTATGTTCAGGTGTAGAAACACTTGAGAATAATTGGTGGCATGCATTAGGGACTCCTCCCAAAACTTTAGACGTTCACGACCCTTCTCGAGCATAAATTCCATTTTCTCCTTGTCCTTGGTTTCCTTTGTGACCCCAAATGGCTCCTTTAAGAATCGCTGCTCGATACCCTGTTCGATTTGTAACAGAGCTGAAGAGAGGTTCTTTACGCACTGCCTGAGAATGGGAGAATCATGCAGCGAAATGTCCTCGCCTGCACTATCTTCGGAGTCTATATCTATTGTGTCGCCAAGACTTAGACCAGGATCCTTGTATGGCTTATAATCTTGACTACCCTTTGCACCCCATTCGAGTGTTACTTGCGCATCATAGGTGTTGTTTTGTATATCATTGCGCCATTTCTCGATATCTTCGACTAGTAAGTTTCCCAAACAGCCGGTTGTGATTTCGATTTCAAAATTCAAAATACGATCCACCAGCATGGCGTACATGACCTGCAATCGAAGAAAGTTAATTTCAAGAGCATTATATTGGTGTTTCTTTTTGTGGCAGAGTTCCTACATAATGACTGACGCAAAAAAGATGCACACCGAATCGAAAATGTTAAGACAAAGTTTCAGGCCACCGACAGTAAGCCTCCTACTATCGAAAGCTACAACTAAATCGATATCGAGAGAACCTTACCAGGAGCCAAGAAATAAAACAGGGAAAAAAGAGCACGTAAGCACGCGTAAAGGAATTACCAAGTCTGACTACTGAGAAAAAGAACACGGCAAGGCGCTATTATCATCGAAGCAAAAGCAAGAATATCAGACCCCTAATTCGAAGCCTTGCGAAAGGCAGTATCTAGTATCTACTATCAGAAAGAACAGCGAGACGAGAATTGCTTATATGAATCACAGAAACAGGAGTTAGGGCAGCTGAATTCAAAGATGTCAGCAACAAAACGGAGAAGGGAAAGCGCTCAAAGTCCAATTTGGAACGAAAGAGATATCACTCGCAGTCTTTATACAGTGTAATCCAAACGGCGACGCTTACTCCCCAGTAGAGACCACAAGAACGATAATGAAAGCTGCAAAAAACGAGAATTGAAACCGAATACAAGAGAAGGGCACACCCAGCGAATATCTGAACGAAAAATCTTAAACAAGCAGAACTCCATCATAATATTGGTAAAACAGTATTTAGAGAATTTCATAGAGCAGGACACTATTCTTTGAGCTAATTGCACAACCAGAAGAACACGCAAAACTCACCTCACTTAAGTCAGTATCCTCTGGAAAGCCATAGTTTGCCGCATTGTACTTCTTCCGCGTTTCCTCCTTAATCTGTAGCTTAAAGCGTGAGAACTTGTTTTTCGAGTCCACCGTCAGCATATCGACAGGACACTTCTCCGCATGATTCACAATCAACGAACGCATTGTGGTCAACTGCTCTCGCAATAAGCTCTCTCTTTCGCCCAGTGGATTCAGACCATTAATCAGCTCGTCGAGATCTTCCTTTTTGTAGAAGAATGCCCATTGCTGGCGGTCTGGATTATTTTCATCGTGAACAAAACAGTTCTTCGGATCTCCTGTGCACATCATCAGTTCGTACTGTGTTGGAAGGGCTTCTGGAACAACAGGTGCTGCCTCAGCTTCAACCTCTCCATTCAATTTGGCGGCGATATCACCATTCAAACTGGTGCCGCCATTCTGAATTACTTCGTTTTCTTTATTCTCCTTGTTGTTGTTCTCGACGGATTGTGGTTGTGATTTGCGCTTCTTCCTAGCGGGATCTTCTTCCTCCGGATACAGCTTGGATAAATGCGAGCGAATTTCTTTCAATGTAGTCGGGAAACCGACTAAATGCGGAACATTTGTTGGTGGATTCTCCAAGCATGTGTCGTTACAATCGGGCGGGTGTTCAACAAACACTCCCGGGACAGATTCAAACACATAATACTTTCTGTAGGCACGGTCCATTCCCAGATTGACCATGTAATCAAACAAATTGCTGCGCAGCTTCTTGATTTGAGTATCGAGCTTCTTCTTTTCGCGTGCGCTTACCGCCAGCAGTTCGGCAACCTTTTTGTTAAGCTTCTCCTCTAATTGCGGCGTCTGATCTGGATGCTTTTTCACCATAGACGCATGATCGGCGACTAGCTTCTTCCTCTCGTACTCCACGTTGGCAACGCGCTTATTCTCGGCCGACAACAATGTTCGCAGGTCCAATTTTGCGGTGACTGTTTGCTCCATTCGCTCCTCGATTATATTGATGGTGGACGAGTAGGTGAGAATCTGCGCCATCAGCGTGTGTACTATGCGAAAGATATCAACCATCGGCAGCTGGTACACGGTGTACAATTTAAGAGCGCGCAAGACGTGTGGTTGCTGCATGCGTAATATCAGACCCGGATCTTCGGTAGAGTAATAACCATTGCGATACATAGCACGCCAGCGTTCCGCTTTTTCGTTCACTTGCGCTCCTGAGGCGAGAAAATGTAGGCGCAGAACTTCGCTGACATTGTGCGCGTCCAGCGGCAGTTGATGTATTTTATGTGACAAATGCTTACGCACGTATTTCTGTGCTTTCGACGCCAAACTGATGGTTTTGTAGGGTTCTCGATGGTTGTTCTTCGGCTTCATGTAATCGGTATAGCACTCGAATTCTTCCTCCTGTTGAAGATCGAAGATTGTCGACAGCAAAATCAAGATTATATCGCTAAGCGGGCCGACTATTTCACGGGTGGTAAATGCTCTGGTTAGCTCGTAGAAGTTGATGTTGTTGCGAAACGCATTAATACCCGACAGGACGGCCACAAACGAGTGCAAAAACTCCTGCACCATTAGGCAGTCCCCGAAATACTTTGTAGGAATTTGTGTAGCGATTGCTTCGAATTTTGGCAAGGGTTTCTGATCATAACGAGACAGATCTTCGGTTTTCTTGGCAAGCGCTGTCGCTTCTTCCTCAATTTTGGCTAAACGCTCGGCCTTCTTTCGCTCGAGTTCTTCTTTCTCCTCGCGCGCTCGTTCCATTGCCTCCAGCAGTGCTTTGATACGCTCTGCTCGAGCTTCTTCAGTTTCAATTTGGCTTTTGCCATTCTTTGTCACATATTTCGCCATCGATGCTTGCTTCTTGTCAGCTTCACCAATATTGCGAAAGTTTGGTTTACTCGCATCGTAATGTGGCATCTTCCCAATGTACAGCTTAGAAAAGTTCAACTTCTTGTCTGTCAAGTATTTCTTGTAAGACTCTGGCTTTGGTCGTAGAATGCCTTCGACACGTTCAACGTTGTTCTTTATGAACATCTTCAGGTTATCATGACCGAATTCATTTCGCGACCGACGGATACTGTCATGCCCAACGAGGTATTCTTTGCCGTTGCGCGGCCCGCCTACTTTCCTCAGCTTATAGGTGACATGGGCGGGATCATGGACTATAGTATCGGGTGGCGATTTCGACTCGGGCACACAACCCACTACCACATACGCCTGATGCTTGGCTGTATTGTGCATGGCCTCGACATCTTCATTTATGAAGTACCTGCTTCTTATGAAGGCGTAAACTAAACGGCATAGGGTTTTTATAGACGATTGTTTGGCTTTTTCGATAACCAGCAGAACTACGGGGCGGAGGCACTCTTTGAACTGTTCCATTTTTTTTCGAGCACGTCGCTCACTTTTTAACGCTTCGGCGTATGTGAGATTTTCACGATTTGTCGCCTCGCACTGCCAAATGGTGGAGTTGATGACCATGACGTGGCGAAAGTATTCTCTGTAATTAAAGGAAAATCAGTTGATAGGTGAATATTGAGAGCACTCTGCAAAATATATCATATTGAAGGGTAGAATGATATTAAGCATATTAAGATATTGGACAAGACGGGAAATGTTGGTGCACCCATACTGCAAAATGTTGATGGAAAATATACAAAATATTGCTGGGGAAAAAGGGCCACATGAGAATGTTGTCAGCAGTAGTAGTAAGCGAATCTGAATTTAGTTCTGCATAGCATCTTCAAGATAGAGCACACTCAAAGTTCTTCTAAATCTGTTTTGGCAATTTCAGTTTGGAAGAAATACAAAGTCAAAGCATTGCTTACAATTACGTCATGCGCTAATCAACATTTGCAATGTGCATGCAGCGTACTTGATATACCTACTTGTTCTCGTGAGCTCATAGTACTGAAAATTTTAGCATTTTGAAAAATCGTTAAAAGTAGTGGACAAACATTAGATGTTGGATGACGAAGTGAATTTCAAAAAGATCTTGGGCCATTTCCTTCCTGTTGCATATTGAACATAGCAAAGTCAATGAAATACCAATCGCACCATTTGGAGTCGGTGTGTTTCATACTTGAAGTACCAATTAGAGAGAGGGGTGTACGTTGAACCTTAATAAACATCGACTAAAGTTAACAAAATACGTTTACAAAAGGTTTGTGGGGTTGAGGAATTGCTCTGCATCAAAGGCAGACAGTGACAGCTGAATGTCATCTCTTCGACACCCTGACCTGACTCATGTCTTCATCGTCACGAAGACATGTACGAAGTTGGACCGTTTAATTACATAAGGTACAGTGTTTGGCTTTTGTTTTGGTTTTACAATTGAAAATTCCGCACACCCACCTATAACGAAATCTCGAGTACCTATCCTTCATATCCGATTACACTTCAACATATAAAATTTCACAGTTTACCACTGACCACCCAATAATTCTGACCATGTCCACAGCTAAGCCGTGCATAACACAAAACTTTATCAACAGCTTTTGCATTGGCTTGCCTGCCTCAGAGATCACTTTTTACTTCTCTTTCATTTTCCCACAATTCGCGCATTATGTACCAAACTCTCTTGACTGGCAGATTACTCGACAACGTTCTGTTCTTAAGGCAAACCGAACTATACCCTAAAGCATTGACCCTATTATGTACCCAAGCAACACCTGCCGGAACTGTTAAAAAAGAAAGCCTACTCACTCATAGTCCCGGAATATCTGCTTCGTGGTTTCACAATAGAAGACCTCTTCTTTGTCATGGAATGTGTCCTGTTTGGAATCCTTTGAGAAGTTCTCGAATCCTACCCGTTTGCACAGTGGCATCTTTTAGACGTTTCGCTCTGATTTTTCACACCACACAAAGAAACTCAAGACTCGCAGTTAAATCCGAGGAATGGTTGCGGAAAAAATGCGATCCCACTTGAATGAATGGTTGCTACTTGTACTTGCTGGTTCTGTGCGCGCCAATGAAACCCAAAATCAAGATAATTTTTTTTTTTTTTGGAGGGAATATTGTCGTTTTGCAGATTTCGCGGTGAAATTTTCGATTTATTTTATTCTCTAGAGCTTGCTCCAGAGATGATGAAAAATAAAGTAACAAATAAAATGTAAAAAATAGATTTTTCTTTTTCGTCTTTTCGGTTTTAAGGTTTTGCTGTCAAACACCAACAGAGAAAAACGTTCTTTTATTTGTGGCGATGAAAATTTTTGGGAGAAACACACGCGCGCGCCAACTCTTTGAAAATGTTTGCTGTGAGAGAGAGTAAAAAAAAGCAGAAACGGCTACAGGATTACGATTATGCGGGTGAGAGAGCGGGAGGAAAGATTTTGTTTTGACATTTGCACAGTGATGACAACTGTTGGGAAGTGAACAGCTGTGGAAGGCGGTATGCTTGCATTCAGTGGAGATTCCCAAAAGGTAGTGTCTAGTCGAATATAGTTTCGAAAGTGGTTTTGCAAAATATGAGAATGATTTGCGATCGTGCATAGCCAGGCATTATATTTAATAGCCGTATTTTATTATCAGCGTGATCTGATCCGAATCAGAAATAAATAAATCAATATGGATCATAGAAAAATTTTATTTTGGAGTTGTAGCACCAGTTGCTTTCAAAACACGACGGATAATGTATGAAAATATGAAATGAAACCATATTTTGCTGCTGTATTTCGGTGAATTCATGCGAGCCAATGATTTTTTTAAACATTCTCGATTTGAGAACTATTTCATAAACATTCGCCAACATTTCTGTTTTAACCGACGTAGACGCCGATTTATTATTTATTAAATGTTTATGAAATGGTTTTTACTGTCGGAAATTTGCGGCCAGAGGCTCGAAAACAACAACACCGCTTCCGTAATATGGTGTGTTTTGTTTCTAAAAGGAAATGAGCTTACCTACAATCAGTTCAAAATGTAATGGAAATCATACTGCAGTTTGCACCTCCGGTCCGTTAAGATCGGAATTCTTGGACAAAGTAAATGACAACTCACAGTTGTAGTTTTTATAATTGCGTGCTGAAAATTCTACTTCACTTTGGTTTACTGAAATCTAAATTAAAAAAAACACGCCTCAAATAACAGTAACTGAAATAAATTTCTTTTTCTTCCGATTACTGATGAGATGCCAATTTAAAATGTTAAAGCTGGCGGAGGTAGACACTACCGGGAAACAAAAAGTTAGGTGTTCGCTAATTATTCTGCAGGACTCTCAAATCCGATCTGACACAATCCAAATAATAAACCAAAAAGGCGCTCGGACCGGACGGCAACGACTGGGTGGAAGGTAAGCAACATCATTTTTTTTTATATTGAAAATCTCTATCCATCTTTATCCAAACATAACTCTTTTTCCTGCAAATCTTTCGTCGAATAGAAAAAGGAGAAGGAATGCTTTCATACACAGCCGTAGCGCTTTAACTTCCGGTGTTAAACACAGCTTTCTTGTAAAACAGGAAGCGGAAAAACAGGCCTCTAACCGCGTAAGCACAAAAAAATCGAACGACATCGTCTCGACGATGCTTCTACTTCGTGTAACAACCAAAAAACGATCATCTTTTTTTGTTGCTTCACGTTACTAATTCAAACGTCAAATAAACTCGTCGAACCGATTCGACTGAACGATGGTTATTTTGCATTTTTTCCAGTTATTTAAAGGAAGACACTCTTTGGAGACATTCTCTGCAAAAAAGAAATGGTTATTGCACTTAAGTATCATTTGTTTTATATTTTTTTTTACAACGAGGCAATAAAAATTCTTATCTGTTTCACGAAATCTAAGATCTTTATTGGAATTTTAATTGCTTTAAAAAATACATATATATTTCAAAAACCACCAAATCTTCTACTCTCCTGCATCTGCATACAGTTTTATCGATAACAGGAAGCAGAAGCTCCTAGAAAAAATATTATTTACAATTTAAAAAAAAATGTTAATGCAGCAGGGAATCTTTTAATCATTGCTTGATGTAAACACGGGGTAAATCAAATCCATTTTTCGGACTACATCGTCACGATCACACAGTTTTACGCTCCCAGCGAACCTGATCGATTGACTACGAACAGCCCAACCCTACATTATCATAGCTACCCTAACTAGTTGCGCAGCGAGCTTATGACTCAGAGTTTCCTCGAATAGTGGAAGAATGGAATGACTGTCAAGCACTTTTGGAGTGTGAAAACGATGCAGCGAGGGCCAAGACTAAAGAAGTGTTCTATGCGAACACCCCAACCACAGCCTTATCTCGGATCCGAAACCACCTCGAAACATACGCAGATGCATCCAAAACCTACAAGACGAAATAAACCACCTCACTCAACAACCACACATCAACTCGGAACAGTACTATGTTGGCAAAACAACATTCACCAGACCGTTGTCTATAACACGATCGCAAGCTACAAAGTGATCGTGGTACTTGGCGGCAGACCCGCACCTATTGCTCCCGCAGAGAAATTAACCCCAAGATCAAAGAGGACCACTCTGGCTCAACTTCTCTCGGGCTGGTGCCATTTTTTGAACAATTACGCCTTGATCCTTACACTGAAAACAAATGTCCAAACTGCAACGAAAGCCCACATGATGTACAACACCTCTTCAATTGTCCGGCCAAACCAACCACACTAACACCTCTAACGTATTGGACGCACCTAACCGAAGTGGCCCAATTGCTAGGACTAAAAATTAATGACGAGCCGACGAACGACATTGCTACAACAACTAAAGCAGTGTTAGTGCGAATAATGTATTGCTGACAATGCACCGAAAGGAAATGTCTTCATGACAACTCAAATTTGGGCCAACTAAAAATATTTGCTCCTACAAGACAACTCCTTTTAGTCGACTTTGAAAAATATGTTGCCATCTTTTAGGTGCATATGTTAGTTCGAATCAGATGAAAAACGTAAAACTTTGTGAAGTTAGGATTTAAGACACTGAAACCAAGGAAAGTATACGAATTAATTAAAAAAAATAGTGCAAAACGATGATTTTTTTTCTTGATTTAAAGCAGAAGAACGATGAGACATTTCTCAATCTTTTACGCATAAGAAAAGGCACACGAAATCAATTCGACCACCCGAAACAAAGTAAAAAATAGGCGATTTTTATTTTACCCACATGATCTATATAGATCACTGATTTCCATGGTTCACAACAATAGTACGAGATACAACTGTTGTTCTAAACCACGGAAATCACTGATTTATGTAGGTAAAATAAAAAAAAGAACGCCTAATATTACTATTCATGAGGTTTTTTTCCTCGGTTTCAGTTTTCTAAGTTACTTCCGGCTTATTGAGGATGTTTTCGTGTACATTTAAAATGAAATAAAGGATTTTAAAACATCCTCATAGAACTATTTTGTTAATAGCCTTCTCATAAACAGATGGCTGTCGTTTGAGTTACAACTAGCTGTAATCGGTTATACCATTTCGAGAAAAACATCTCTACTATCGTTGTAGCTGTCTCTCCTAATAATTGCATACCATTCGAGCGACACTTCCATAGCCAAACGTTCATTATAATTAAACTCGCTACCAACAAAATATGGAATAAGGTCGAGGAAACTGTATGGCGCAGGACAGTTGATATAATTTCAGAGTTACATTTTGGGATATGGTACCGCTTTAAGGAGACTGCCGCGCTCTTGCTACATCATTCATATGGACTGCTCAGATAATCTCAATGCGGCTTCTAAAACGCCTCTCATACTGTCACCTTTCAGGCATACGAACGGGAACCCCTAAAATTGCCCTTAAATTAAAACAAAACAACTTGATTTCTGGTTTAAAAATTCAGTACGTCAATATATATTATATTACATTGGAAATGTCGCATTTCGTAAATTGTTTTTACATGTATCATCATCTGTTTATCTTTCCATAAATTAATTACAATTCTATTAAAATGAATAGTATGTACACTAAAAGTTATAATTTTTTTTCTTTTCCATTTTCTTGTTGTTATTACTACTACTAAGCAGCATGTAACTTCCCTTAAAGAATTTACACTAACCTCTAAAAACCAAACAAATTTCATTCATTTTACAACGAAATATTAATAACTCGCACTCCATTTCAAATAGAAAGTTCTACATATTTATATAATTTCCATACAATTACACGAGGACGACAAGAAAGAAACATAAAAATAATATACAAATTTATAAAATCTCGGTGAACACAAATAAACCCAAAATACATTCTTTTTCTTTGTTTTTAATCCTTTCTATTTTACGCATCAAAAGAAATGTATACACAAAACAATAAACTGAACGGTGGTCAAAACAACAACAAAAAGGAGACACACAAAAATGAAAAAAATAAATCACAGATTAACAAAAATAAAACACAAACTCCACAACTTGTGGGAACTTTGCGAAAACTTATAAAAAAAGACAATTTCAAATAAAAAATAATCAATGCATATAGGTCCCGTATAAGAAAAATGATAGTATCAAAGAGTGGAATACATTTTCTATCGAATGCGTTAGAAATATTCATTTACATTGACTTGGCAGTGTGCTGTCCAGTGTGTGGATCGTAAGTTCAAAGGCAGAAACGTGTGGTGGTGATTTTGTTTTCAATTGTTGTTTTTATTGCATTTCTCATGTACAAAAAAGAAGAAAGCTTAGCTTTGAAAAAACATTTGTTTTTTTTTTTTTTTGTTAAAAAAAATAAGCGTAATTTGTTTTTTTTTTAAAGTTCAAAACTTGAGTTTTCCCTTGCAGTTGGTATGTAGCTGGGTGTTAATTTCTAATTATGTATTAATTTCGTTTTCTACAAATTCTCCACTGGAAACCAAGCAAATGAATTTTCTTCTACATTCTTTGTTTAAATTTAAAATTTTGTATGATAAAGGTAATTACTTTTCTTTTTTGACAATTTCATTTGTTTGTATAAATAGCCCTAACGATAATTATAATGCACACATTTTTTGTTGCTTGTTGGTTGGTTGGTTTTTTTTTTTTTACAAAATTTAACTAAAAAATATAAATATATTAAAAATTTAAATTTAAAAGTCCGAAAAGGTTTAAAATTTATTTTGTTTTGAAGTTTTTTTTTTGTTTTTTGTTTTTTTTTTATATATAATAAAAGTAAAATTTTAGTTTCCTATCGAAAATATATGTATAAATTAATTTAAGAAATAATTACACGAAAAGAAAAGATAGAGAAAGAGGGAGAGAGAGAGTTGTTTACAATACTAAACGGGACCTAGATTTCTTAAGTCGATTTGTGGTGCCACCTAAACCCTTGGCGTCACCGTTCCAGCTCTTTGACTTTGCACGGAAATGCTTGTAGGCTTCTGCGTAGGATGGCTCCAACATTGGTCTATACGCGATGGGATCGCAGAGGTCTGAGTAGGATTCGTAGAACTCTTTGTAGCCACCGTGCAGAAGGTATATCTCGGGGTAATGTAGTGCAGGGTATGCGTTTGTGTTGCGTTCTCGATCGTGATTGCGAAGGAAGCGTGATCTGGAAGAGAAAGAAAAAACAATTCGTAAGTTACATACGATCCACAGGTTTGGTTTGTTTGTTAAATGAGTCACAGGGACCACCAAAGGGTAAATAACAATTAAACGTCTTGTACACTTACAATTTAGGTCCACGCTCTGATGAGAATTCACAATGGAAAACAAGTATATGCCTCTTTGGTCCGTCAGCTTCGACAGTAGCTGCATCAGTCTTACAGTTCACAAATTCCTCCAAAATCTGATCCTGGGTGTATAAGTTCATGGCGCCACGAATGTGTCCACCTTCGAATTCGTATGGATAACGGCAATCAATGACCTTGTACGAAGCCACTGAATCCTTGAACACACCGCTGACCAAGCTGGCCATGGTCTCACTTGAAATCGATTTCAAATCTCGATGCCTGCCATCCATTAGCGGCAGACAGAAGGGTTTACTGAAGTCTCCAATAAGATCTGGCTCCGATGATGATCTCGATAGAGCGCTCATTATATCGGCATCATTCATTGAGACATGCTTCCTTAGGATCGGTCTCTGTGGCTGCACCGACACTTGCATCAGGGCATTGTTCTCCTTCTCAGCGGACGAAAATAACTCGCCCTTGTATCGCTTAGTCTGGATCGGGCTGACCGTGGTCGATGGTGGATCGGGACGCTTAAAACAACGTTCCGCAGCCAATCGTGATGAATATGGGGTGGTATTCAGCACAGGTGATTGATTGGAGTTAATGGAGGATATCCTATCTTGTACTGTTCTCAGAATCTCTGGCGTCTTTGGTTCGAATAATGAGGTGCGTGCCTTTGTTGCCGAGCAGTTATTCTCTGTCAGGCTTAAGCATCTACGCACAGGTGGTCGTTTCATTAGCTCGGGGCTAGTTTTTGTGGTCTTAATCTGACCACTGATGAGTGAATTTAGATTACTAGGTACATCATCGTCCAGTGATTCCATTTCGAAGAGTTCCATATACTCATCGTCCATTGTGGATTCCATTGATCCAGAGCTCAGGCTGTGGAACATTTGGAAGGGCTTCGCTGGTGTTATTGTCGATCGCATCGCTGATGACGCTGATGATACTTTTTTAGTGCGAGGTGATGGTTCCAAAAGTTTACGGAAGCCTTGCGGTTGCTGTACAATTTGGAAACGCTGCGGACTACCTTCCGGTGAGAGCAGACGATCCTCATCCATAAGGAGTCCATTCATTGTGGGGCTGGATGTGAAGGCGTGATTGTCCTGGTGGCTGTCTTCATCGTAAAAGGATAATTCCTCGATGGCCATACTGGATGAGTTCATCGTGTTGTTTGAGTGGTTATGGTTATCCATTACGAGACGACGTCCACCAGCCAGCCCCCCTGTGGTGCGATTGCGATTAAAGGCATTCAAGTCGAAGTTATTGGAGACCACACTGCAAGTAGAGAAAGAGAAACAAGATGGATTAGTTTACGACGCCAAGTGAATTGTTTGCAAAAAGAAATATCCTTTACATGTAATAAATCGCGGGTGTGTCGTCAAAAACTATAAAAAATTTCACAATCTTCATTGCTACCCGTGGCTGAAGTCCTACTCACAGGACGATTCAACAAAAACTAGTTTCCTAACCCAAACAATGTACAGTCACGCTGTCGGAGGGAATACACTACACCACCAACACCACCACCACAACAGCCACCACCAGCTAAAGTGCAGCGGTGCTGCTGACGTTCTTCCTCCACCACTCCATAGGCAAGTTCAACAAACTCTTCCTCTAGGACAGACATTTCCCCCGTACGTAGAGTTGTGTGGGTTATTTTTTGTTGGTTTATAAAAATTAAACACCCGGACATTTTCTACACAAAAATGTGACAGAGCCGACTGGCTGAGCTCTCAGGCCCTTCATTTCTTCGCACACCCTAAGTTCTAAGCCCACGATCGCGCAACGAAAATACACAATCAAATGTGAACAAGGAACAAAATTAGGGAAGAGGGTTGTTATTGATGCATTTCATTGGAATAGTGTGTGTGGATTGTATTTTCAGCACACGCGAGGGTAACACGTAACAGATGTATGCGGCTCTACAACTGCAGTGCGTGAATATAATTGGAGAGAAGTGCATTTGAATAACTGGGGGATCCCCAAAAAATGCGCTAATTTGGATAGTGAATGTCATGCAATAAGGAAGTAGACAGAGAGAAGAAACACAGCCCTGTCTGGTCTTTTCAATGACCCTAGCGGATGTCTTCTTTTTTATAGGTCTCTTTTTTCGTTCTACCTGGTGTCCAGTGGAATATATGGCACACTTTAAAAAGACAAGGGGAAGAATGAAAAGTGTCTTCAGCGTTCAGCTGTGTTTTTTTTTTTTTTTTTTCGTTTCTGTGGACAGCGGTAAAATGTAATTTTTATTAGGTCAGGTCGGTAATGAAATGAAGAAGGACAGGGCGAGTTGCACAACTGAAAGCACGTAGTTGGTTTAAGCGAAAGAGAAGATTAAAAAAAGGCTATTGACAACCCCGGGGCAATCAGTATGGACCACATTTCTTTTAAATTGATTTACTATGAAAAAAGAAGGAAATGGCTGATTTTTCGACACCAAATTCGGGCACAATTTTTCCATAAGACACTTGAAGTGAGTATTATTTTCAAAATCTGAACACGACAACTGTGGGAACATTGTTTCAAAAAAATTAAAAATCTCAATCAGAACTAAATGAAACCACACCACTGTCAATAAGAGTACTTTCATAAACGTCAAACAATAATATTCAATTGATTATCAAACGCCGTATGCATTTCTCTTTTATGAATGAATTTTCCCACCCAATTCCCGTTCGCCAGCCGTCACAAAAGTAAATCTGAATTAAGAGGCAAACAAAAATCGCTGCCTTCCACTTTCGTTTTCATTGAAACCAAGAGTAATGAACGAAGCCGGTGGAATACGAAAAAAAGGCTACAAAAAACGCTATAAAACCGGCGAAAATCACGCACAAAAAGAAAACAAATACACGAAGACGAAGTTGGATGTGCAAGACACAAGACTCAGACTATGGGGCACTGAGGTCTTATAATTTTCATTTTTTTCGCGAAATCACCTTCAAATGAAATGACATAAAAATTATGTTACGTGCTTCTGAACACACTCAATACTAATTAGCACTCGTTTTTTTTTGGGGGGAGGGAACACCGTTAATTTGTCTATTTGTATAATTACCTTGTGCAATCCATCATATCGCAGGCTTCCTCGTTCATGCTTTCCCACAACATTTTTGTAAATTTGTGTGTTTGAAACTTTTGGTTAGTTAAAAAAATTAAATTTGAATTTTCGAAGTTAAAAATAAATGACGACGAAATTAAAATGACACAAATTATTTGCTTTTTATGAGTAGTCCGACATTTGGCGTGTATCCTTTGCGTGTAATCCTTGCGAATAAAAATTGTTCAGCAACATATACGGTTTAAAATTAAAACTTATAGTATCACTTATAATTATATTGCATTTTTGTTGTTATAAATTTTGTTTAGTGAATTATTATTTTTACAGTGTCCTGGTGATCATGATTTTATTTGTTTGCATGTATATCCTTTTAAGTACGGTTTCGAGTTCACACTGTTTTTTGGCAAAGTAATTTTTTTTTTTCGTTTAGATCATTGCTCACTGATTTAGTCTTATCCTTTAAATTTGCAGGATCAAGATTCTAATTATTTGCCACACACTCGCACACTGTCTTCTCTCAAGTCGACAATTTTTTATGAATTATCCTAAAATGTATGAAATGTGAAATGAGAGAAAATAATAAAACTCGAACTCTAGGAGAATGAGAGAGGCATTTGCTACTACAATAGCAGAAACTCGAATGACTGCCGGTTGACGGTGACGTTGGCCTTTTATAAAACGGCACTCGTATAGGGGTAGTTGAGCGGTGTGTGCGTGCGAGCTGTGTGGAATGGCAGAATCTGTGTAAAAATCATATGGTTCTTTTGAGAGTGTGTCTATGTCCTTTTTGACATGTCCTTCGTACCTCCTTGAAGAACATATGATTTTTGTTGCTTTTTTTCTATTCATTACTTTGATTTCTTGTTTCTTACAAGTGAATTTTCGTCTCAACTCTCATGCTCAACCCTTCAAGCGGTTTGTGGGGATTTTTATATTAAGTTCTTGTTCTCAGTTTTAGTTGTGTAACTGTGTGTGCGATCGCGATGTAGAGATGATAGTTATAGTTGTTGTGTTATTTTTTTTATTTTTTTTATGGAGAAGCAAAGAGGAGAGATTCTGGCTGTTGGTCAGCTGAGATTTCTTCTTCTTCCTTCTTGTTTGTTTTCTTTTTAATTGTAAATGAAGATCGAATATAAATTTTTTGTTCCTCGTCGAGAGTATATAGGAATTGTAGGGGCAAATCAATTGCGTTTTCAAGAATATACAAGGAAAAAAGGGGATACACCATTGAATAGGGAATAATGTGAGATATGTGAGTACTGGGTATATAGAAGATGCAACAGGTACTCTGATTCTAAGGAAGGTTTAAGCGACATTTGGAGAGGGGAGTCTGAAAAAATATGCACAAGTTACGACAAGTCAAAACGGACGATAGATAGGTACTTGATATAAACGGTCGTTAGATTAACCTTGAATTTAAAAGGGAAAAGTTACTGTCACCAGAAAGAAGCTTAAAACACTTGATCGAGCTAAAGAGCTTACGAGTTACATGCCTGCCTCTAGATGCTTCGTGAAAACCATAACAAATGGATTCATTGTATAGTGAGCGTTAAAAGAAGGATATTGCTGTGATTTTATTTTAAGTGATCTCTAATGATCTTGCCAATGTCAGTGGATCGTCATAACAGAGTTGAGCCATTCAGACTGAAAATTAACAGGGAAAGTCACATAAACCTGGGTTCTTGTCAATGTATAAGATCTAAGTACTATATGCTGCAGATTTCCGAGATCAGTTAAATATGCATCAAAAATCATCTCTTTTGATTTATCTACGAAGACGATGTTTTTGATTCCCAGATTAGATTTTACATTTCGTCAATTGATCTTATCTCAATCAATTCCAAGCAATTTTTAACGAAAAATTAAAGAGTAAGATCTATAATAGAAATATTCGCTTCTTCGTCGTTGATTGGACACTCAATCTATACTAATCTTGTCAAAATCTGACCCATACATTGTTATAAGTCTTAAAAAAAGTAAACGAAATTATTTTTAGCCGTTAAACGCCAAGATCAGTTGTTATGAAGTTATAGATCGGGGGCCAAATTACCGTATCTTTGATAGAGTTCTGCGTGATGGAATTCGTCATTATTTTGCAGACTAAGCCCACCTAATTCAGTGATGTCCCCATCAACCATTAGACTTGTTTCCATTGCCATTCTTTTTAAGGAACAACTCTTCCATTTCGCTTAGGGATCTTGCATTTTCGAGGCAAAATAGTCATGGATAGTTAATAAGCCAAAGCTCCTTCATTACACTTACTGATATGATAGTTCTTAGAGCGAAAGTGCTTAATTATTTATAAGCCACAGCTCTTAATTTGGTAACTGATTTTGTGAAGAACAATATCGATGGACCGCCAGAGACTAGCTCAATTTGATCATTGTGAACTTCATATTTGAATCGAATGTAGGAAGTCAACTTCATAACTTTTAGAGTCCAGAAGTTAGAGTTGTATTGTAGTTAGTAAACATCTATTCAATCATCCAACCAGATCGATCGGTATTATACGATCAATCGTCTTACAAAATGAGAAAAAGACTCAAATGACCACGTTTGATTCGATGAGAGATATAGGTTTAGTTTTATTCACGAATATCCTTTACCCAAATGATCTTACCAAGATCAATATCGGTAGATCATCAGACAAGGGAAGGAATATTAAAATGTTGACATGTTCAAGGCCTTTCTGAGTTCAGGATTGAATTTCAATAGGAGGCACAGAAGTACAGGAGGTTACTACGACTTTATTTTGTAAAAAAAACTCTCATTTTGCCAAGATCAGTTTCTTTAATGTAAGAAACCTAATAGCAGATGGAGTAAAAAACTATAAGCATATTTGACTAAGGTCAGTTTGCTTACAGGTGACGTGTACCACAGATGATTGCATAAGACATACCACTTACTGAAAACCGAGACTTAAGTTAATAAACGCTAAAGCATTATAGCAAGTAGAATTTAATTAATCAAGTTAGACACGATCGTTATGTAGGATCGTAATCGTGCTAAACTGATCAATTCCTAGGTAATCCATTTAAGAAGTGCGAAGTTCTCGTTAGTTTAAAAAAAAAGCTAAAACTTCACTTAATAATGAGCATTGTCTGGATATCATGGACGATCACTTATCATATGGGTGATCCTCAGTTCATGAAAATGTCCAAGTTCGCGTATAGTCCCTCAAATTAATTCCATTTAGTGATTTAGTCAAATGATGATCAGTTTTAACATTGATCCTCGATGCCTTGCACCCACCTGTTCAGCAATCTGCTTCTCAAATATACAAAAATTTTGAGTTTGCCTAAGCTCAATCTCCTCTCCAAACAACGAGTTCGTCGACAACAACTATTTTAACCGTGAAGAAACCAAACTGGATACCAAAATACCTACATTTTACGACCAGCGCTGATAGATCAATCTTCACTCATTTAATTTGAGCGTAGGCTGTAATTCTCTTCACACCACCCAGGTAAAATGAAATCAAACATTTGATGGGTGAACAAAAAAAAGAAATACCTACCCACCGAAAGGTGAGTTCGCTTTATGCACACGCGTTTCTATTCAAGGTCTTCCACAGTACCTACACCTATCTCTACTTTGTTATCTCAAAAAATAAAAAATACACGATGGCAGCCTCTTTCTCGAAACACAATCCTTCATTCCTGAAAGCAAATAATCAGCATCATAGCACTCCGCCTAGACATGGATCCTAGATCTTGAAAGGGAATACATTTTCATAGCCATAGCATTACTGAAACAAAATCTGATCATTTCAAACATTCGCGACACGATCACTTTTCAAGTCTGTAAAAACTGCAAAAACATTCATTTCATCAGCTGCAATCATCTCGTCTCGTCTCAAGCTCAATTGGACTCGTATTTCGTGCACAAAAATCTCATCCAACTTCACTTAATGCAAGATCACCACCGAGACTGATCCTCACTTGAATTGAGCTTCCAAACAATTTGCGCGAATCTTTTATACTCTCCCCAACGCTGTCTGCATTCCAATTTCAGATTCACACACACACACACACACACACAATTTTGCCACCCAATCGGGGAGCAAATACCAACACACCGCTGTTCTTTAAGTTGAGATCAAAGAAAGAAAGAAACGAAGTAAATTACGACGAAACAAAATCTTGGATACCTCCACCACAGTCCCCACTTAGGAAGCTATGTTTGGCGCGCCAAAAACATGAAAAAGTAACGATCGATTGGGACTTGCTTGACAGAAATAAAAAAAAACAACAACTTTCTGTATCTCGAGCTAAGGAAATGAATAAATTATAAGAAAAAAAAAAAAAAAGAGCCACCACGACAAAAGAAACCGTTATGATGATTAGGCGCAACTAGATAGTGGGTAAAGCATTCAAAATAATGGGGAAAGGTTACTGATCTTGCTCGCAAAGTCGCATAACTTGGAATTTCAGTTGACATCCATTGTATGCATGAGCTTGTACTCGTATCCATAAAATGTGTCACAACATGCGACACATCTATTAATTGATTCTAATAGAAACATTTCGTATGGAGGTCATAAGTTGAGCGTCTAAAATGACTTTTGGTGTCCCGCCAAAAATTTGAAGAAGTTGTTGGTATTTCCAATTAGATAGACATTCCAGTTTCTCGCAAGTGCAATGGAGTTTGAATAGATAAACAATCAATAGTACATGTTTCTCCTACAAAAGGGATACATTATGTATGAACTTATCGCCAAGTCCATGGTCAATCAGCTGAGCTGAAAAGTAAACATATGATCAACGCAAGTGATCGTCTATAAGGCAGTCAGGACAAAGTGATATTTTGAAGCAACCAAGGAGGACAGGGACAGGGAATGCAAGCAACTATAGACGGGGAATGTAAAGTAAATATACTTTCAGAGGTGATCATACCGATTGCAGATTGATTTTTTTTTTTTTTTTTTCATTTTTTGTATCTACAGTTTAAATGAGGATATTCTGTTGAAGTGTAGTCAGCAATGGGATGTGTGTGTAAATTTGTAAGAAATTATCGTAAGCAGAGTGTTGCTGGAGTAGGTCAAGTGTGCTGGGATATACACCTTTGATACTATGTATGGAGAGTTACATTTTTTCTCTGCCCCTGTGACTGATCGCGGAAGTGATATTCTTCGTGGGAGGAGTTTACACGAAATTATTCGCACTTCAAAGTCGTTTATTGTAATCACAACAGTGTACAAGGCTAACGAATGCGATTCTTTTTAAATTTGGCCCTTAAAATGATCTTATGGAAGATCGCTGATCGCTTTTAGAATTTCCACTACATTCAGATTAGAAATTCATCAGTTGAGCTTTATTTCGATTTGTATGTCACTGTAACAAATCTGGCCAGCAAGATCGCTGATCTTTGAAGTGATCCTTTGAAAAATATCTTTTCCAATGCAAGTCGCTTAAAAAGTTTATACGATTTGACATTCAGCAAATCATGCGAAAGTACATTTATCCACTCAGCTGAATGTAAGATCACCGATCATAGAAGTTATCCACCCCAAGTTCAGTCACAAAGTCAGCTCGAATTCAGATTTAATAGAAAACTTTACTTTACAAGATCATTGATTGTCCATTTGATGTAAGTGCCCTCCAAATTTGAGTGTAGGTGCCTAACTCGTGTAAGAGACTCCACTCTCTTCTCCTGAAAGCGAAATGATCAAGTGAATCGTCAAAGTCATTCAGTTGAAATAGAATGATTTTTTGGTTCAAGCAAGATCAGCGATCCCCGAAGTAGTAAGATCACCGATAGCTTCATCCTAATACCTATTGAATTTCGAAGGAATAACTTTACTACTTTGCAGACAATGCAAATTAACATTTTCATCCAAGCCTCTTTAAAGATCCGTCTGCAAAAAGTACCACCTCGCTCCTATATTTGACACGCTCCTTACAAATCATCGCCACTGCAACACTGCGTTTTCTTAGGAAATCCGTGCTCGGTAAGAAAACTCATTTGTATGCCCCAACACATCCAATCATCCCGATGCTCCTTGACAAAAAAACAGCTGTATACAAACTACATAGCACAATACACATAGCCCACTCCATGTTCATATTTCTTCATTCCATATCGATTATTGTCGTTTCCGCCTCGTCATCCATTCTTTCGTGGTCGTTCGCGCCTTTAAGGAAACGAATTCAATAAGAAAATAGCACACACAAGTAGAGGTAACCAACCGACTGGAAGAAGGACATACTTCTCCATGAATACAATCAAGAAGTCTCGACGCTCTTCCAATACCAAACACAAAAGGCATCCCGATGCCGTATTCCTTCTTCTTCTCAGCTGGTAGCTGTACGACCTTGCGAAATCAGCTGACTAACAGGACATTCACTATTCCTTAACAGTGTGTGCAGTGTGCACGCCAGAAGTGATGGTGTTTGTCGTACGTATATATGACACGAGTACAACCGTGATACGGAGGGGTGACGCCGTGACGGTGACATACAGCAACAGACGAATCTCTGACCTCTTTTTTTTTTCCGACTTTCTTGGCCATCTCTTTTGGTAGTCGAACGTGTTACGTGCTGTATGTGATTAGGAAAAGAAAAATCCAATTCGGCGCGAGGATATCTTTCTGTATTGAGCAGTAAATATGTAGTACGATATCTATGAGGGAGTTCGCGCCAAAAAATCTGGATCCATATACCAAGTCGAAGTAGAATCTCCTCAACTTGACTGAGATTGTGGTTTACTCGATGAAGGCGAAGGGGAAAACGAGTCCACTGGTAGTCGTCCTTATCTATACAATAGACATTGAGAAAACAGAAAATAACTGCCTACCTAGGAACGGGTCATTGCCGGATGAGAGTTACAGGTTGGCGGAGCTCTCGCCTCTCCGGGTTTTTCCCAAATATTTGTGAAGGTTTTCTTAGAATTTAAATTGAAGTTAATTACGAAGTTTATGACACCTATTTTTTTTTTTTTTTTTTCGTGTGTGGACCATATTGTGTGTGCTGATAGCTTCGGGGAATTTCATAGCGACTGCATTTAGCATGGCGTGACATTTCATTGATGAGTAGCAGAATTAGTTGGAAATACTTTCGAAATTGGTAGAACCGTGTCGTTTTTGAAATGCCAAATATTTCCGTAATGCCTTCTGTGAATAATCCTAGCGAGTAAAACAGGTGTAGGTTGTATTTGAATTTAGTGATTTCTAAATGAGGCCCAGTAGACTTGTAGGCGCCGAGATTTTGTTGGCAGAGGTTTCTGTAAATGGTGTGCAGGGAATGAAGGTTTTGGAATGTCATAGGTTGTCAATGGTTTACCCAAAAATTGGTAAATGGTTTACAAAAAAAAAATTGGTACCGATTGGAACGATTCTCTTAGCTTCTTCTACGAGTATATCGTGGCAATACGCTTTTGTGACAGAGTGTGACAGAGTGTCTTTGCGATGGTTTAGCATATACATTAAAAAAAAATATCCAGTGGCGTTAAATCGCCTGCTTTTGACCGTCAATTGACTGTTTTATTACGTCACATGAACTGTTTCGTCAGTTACTCAACAGCTTGACCAGTGATATGGCATCTGTCGCCATCTTTCGCTGTTTAAACAACGAGTGACAACCACTTCACTGTGTTGGAAATTTGAAAACCTATAAGCACAGATCATCGTTTGGTATCTTGTTCCATTGGGTATGGTTACGCGCTGACGTCCCAGTATTGAAGAAAATACCAGACGATGCTTCCTGGGTGATTCGGGGCATCCTGCCGATTTTTTAAACGGCTGACAGAACTAGTTATATAAATGCTGTCGTATGGCATTAAAATCAACCTGATCCTCTGAGTTTTTCCACATGATCAGTCACAGAATTTACGTGGCCTTAGACAGGACAACGTCAAAGAGTTTGTTTTCAAAGGCTTTCAATCGCTCGCACAGTATGACAAAAAGGATCTTGTGTGCAATGTTATGGAGAAAGTTTATAGAGTGTCTCCTATTTTACATTTATTCCATATCCTCCGATTAAATCTTGGAGATCTTGGAGAGTTAGTAAATTAGTTAATGTTGAGAAATTGACGTCAAACATGCCTTCTACAAAATACTTAGGGAAATTGTACGAAATTCAGAAACTTCAGAATATATTCCGTCCAGTTTGTGTTGACGGCACTAGGACAGGAATATTAAGGCACTCTACGAGCTGGACACAAACGTGAAGTCCGTGCTGCTGAAAGCTGGAAAGTCTCTAAAAACATCACAGGAAAGTTACAGACTTTTGTTGGCCGCAGATCGGATCCAAACATGGTCCTCTAAAAGGAGCCAACAGCTGTTGAATATCGAGATAAGGTACAAGGTAATGCTGCTGAAATGGTCACACACTGAATAGACTAAATGACAACACCGAGAAGCAGTCATTCGAGTGAATTTCGGTTGGAAGACCCAATCTAGAGAAAGCTGTATTAAAAGAAGCATCCAAAGAAATTTCAGGCGACCGACGACCCTTCGAATGAATGGGCTGTACCTTGAGAATAGCCTGTTCAAAAAAAAAAAAAAAAAACCCTGCTCTACGAAAAGCCAAACATTTACATATCCAAAGGTATGGGTGCCAATAAAACGATCAGCATCTGGTGGACACTTCTTTCGAAAGAAGATTTGCAAACTTATATAGCTTTCTGCCAAGTTTTATGGACGGCTATCTTGACCTTTTTACAAATATTCATAAGTAGTTACGATCGCGTAATAAATCTCAGCAAACATAACCAACAACCAGGTAAATAAAAGAAGCAGGTAATCCAAACAAATGGCCTCTCAGTATAGGTCATTAGAGCGGTGTAAAAGGGCTTAAACGACCCATAAGCATCGTGATTAAACTAAATAACTACGCGAAATGTACCCGCGGAGATTGGCGACCCTATCAACATCCATCTGAGCTGTTCCGCCTCCAAATCGTATCTGCTTCATTGGAAACGATAAATACTCATGAATTTGCATAATATCTACGAGTATCGCGAGCGGGTGGTCGTGGGAAAAATTTTAATTCACTTACAGATACAGATACAACAAAGTCAGATACCATACCGAAATAAATTGTGATTAGCATGTTGTGCTCTGTCGAAAAGATAAAACAGGCCCGCTCGCAAATTAAATTCGAATATTAATCGCGTTTCGTAGACTTGTGCTAATTTGAAATAATTCACGCTCCGAGTCCAGAAGTTGTTGGCTCTTTGTTTCAAAATACCTCGTTTTCTGTTCAAACAAAAGCGGCACTCAATCACCAATCAATCAGATGGTTTGTAGACTTAAAGCTTAAGCCCGCAGTACCAACAACTTGTATCAATCTTCATAAATCTATCGATACACAACTCTTGTAGGTCTGAGTTGGACATCAATCAGACAACTTCTTCTTCGTTTCTGACAGATAGATATCAGAAGTGTCTTGCACCCACAAGCGTCTGTCTGTGTATAGATTCAAACACTATTTGGTGATGTTATCAATTTACTTCGACCTCATCAAGCCCGTTACAATCAATTTGGTGAACTCCCCGATAGTGTCTACATAAATTTCCAGCCCATCGACGAGCTGCCTTCTTGTTCTTCGGTGATTTGAAAGTCAAGGTCCGCAGCACTTAATTGAGCTCTTATCGAAGTTGGATTTCCTGCTTTTCAATGGGTCTTACAACAATTGTGTTCTTCCCAAGATGCAGTCGTTAGATAAGCACTTGATTTCAAAACTATGCGAGCAGGAGCTCCCCTCGCAGCCATTGGGGAATGGGAAACTACTCGTGTATAGCCAACAAACAAACGGTAAGGCGTATATGAAAAAGTTCGTTACAACGATGCTGTGTATGTTTGTGATAACGATAACGAAAACTGAAACCTTCTCGGACGACGACGACGACGACGACGGGAGGAAGTACTCGAATCGGAGCGCGACTTATCAGCAAACAATTTGAGCGGGACACGATGTCGCGTTTATTAATGGAAATTTGGCGCGATGAATGAATAGCAAACGTCTATTCATCGAGATACGTGCACTTCTCTTTCTTGCTGTTCGATGTAGTGGTTGTCTGTCTTTATGAGGGTATCCAATGTGCCATTTGTTGTGGATGATTGGCATGGGGGTCTTCCTAGTACACATCATAAAACTGTATACTCGTGGAGGGAACAGAAATATCTAATTTGATGCGGTTGTGATTTGGAATTCGTTATATAAGCAGTTCGTCACACATTTGTGCAACTAATCGTGGAATGCTGGCATTCTTTGGGGCGCCATTTAGCTTTAGTGTTGCTTAAAGTGTCATTCTTCCTTGGCTGGGTATGGAACGACTTTATGTCTTTCTTGGCGATGAGATTTTTGTTGCGAATAGGCTCTAAAAAGGAGGATGTGACTTCGCATGTTTGGCATAAAACTTTATGATGGTTGTGGAACGTTGAGTCAGTAATATTTCTCAACAAATCGTTACCATTTCCCGTATGACAACTCATTAGGTCATTTGATTTAATTTATTTATTTAATTACCAAGCATTTAAGCCAGAGTTAATCAATTATTGACATTTAAAAAAAAAATTATTTATTTACATCTTACATTTCTTTAAATATTTGTTTTAAATTTAATTTTGTTAGGTTGAAATCAATCACATGATTGATGGGGCCATCATCCATCCATCCATAGGACAATCGAGACGTCCTTGTATATAAAAATATTGGATTCCTTGTTGCTCTCGGTCTAGTATTGATGTTAATAGAACTAAGAATATAGGTGGGGCTGATGTTGCCAGTCAGGACGCAAAACAAAAACAAAGCATTTGACTTTTCTCTTCGAGTTTCCAAGTCCTGCATATTCAGCAACTTTATTCGACTTATGTAGCAGAGAAGATGACTTCCGGGTTCCCAAGGTGAATCACGTAATGCGAAAAGAAGAAATTGCTTTTGAATGCTTTCAATTCTTGAAATTCCAGATTCGTAGCTCGGACACCAAACAGGACTACAATTACCAAAACAGGTTGGACTAGAGAACAGTATAGAAGTTTGGTGATATAGGGGTCCTTAAATTCTTTTGAAAAACGTTTTACAAGTCCCAAACGGCTTATTGCCTTATTGACAATAGAAACCCAAATGGAGGTTAAAGTTGAGCTTCTTGTCAAAGAGAACTCCAAGATCATTAAAGTGATCCACACTTTCAACAACTTCATCATTAATAAAATAAATCGGTGTAGTTTGATTTTGACGCCTTGTGAAGGACACACATTTAGATTTCTCCAGATTTAGCTGCATATAGTTGTTCTTACATCATTTCTGCATGCGGTCAATATCATGCTGTAGAAAGATGGAACCTTGTGGGCTGCTATAAGAATATATCAGCTTACAGTCATCAGCAAATAGTAAAATCGTTGAGTATATAACAGCAAGAATTGGACCAATGTGGCTACCTTGAGGGACACCAGAAGAGACGACGATATTGTTTGACAAAGAACCATTTAGTTTTGCATTTTAAGTACGATCAGATGCTGAATTTCGCTTTGAATTAATATAATTCCAGAACATCTTTGGACTTCGTTTCTAAAGCAGCTTTAAGAAGTTGTCTGTAGTCAGCAAAGAAGAGGTGTCATAATAGCAATTTGTTCTTTTCCATTTAAAAAAAAGGAAATATTCTTCAAGTTCTTAAGGCGGCGGATATATTATTTATCCAAAACTGACACTTGTGACAAACAACGTTTTTCTTCCAACGGCACACAATAACGAAGACAATTATATAAAACGTCTTAAAATTTAAGAACACATTCGTCTAGAACAGATTTTTGAACAGGTATTTGAATTAAAAAAGTTGCCCAGTTTGGTATAGTCTATTTTCTTAAAATCAAATATCGCACAAAAGAAATACTTATGGTGACCAAAAATAAACAAATTTGAAACATATTTCAAATATACCTCTTTGTCATCGGAACTATTACCGTAAATTGAACCTTGTTTACCATTTAGCGCAAACCTCCTCTGGATGTTCGCCTGCGATTCACAGGCGAACTTGCCGGCGAACGAAATCTTTTTCGGGGCAAATTGAGCGGCCTTCTGACCCGCAGCTGCTAAAAAAAGAATACAGACATTTTTAAGTAAAATCCCATCATCCAGATCCTTGCAAAACAAAAAGTTCTGTCCAAAATTCCTCCGAAAATGAAATGGACTCCAATTGGACTTCCTCTTGTCATCCAATCAGTACTGCATACCGTATACATCTTTACTAAGCCCATCTTTGCTAAGTGGTCTGAAATTGGAATTCATCTCCAAAAAGCTGGGAAACCTAGTCACTCCAAAGCGAAGGGTTCCAGGCCAATAAGTCTCTGTTCCTTTCTTTTGAAAACATTAGAAGGACTATACGACCTGCAGGTAAGGAACAATCGAGAGGCTGATGACTCCTTTTGTGGTGCACAACACGCATTTGCTGAAGGCAGATCTTTGGAAACAGCCCTACATGAGGTCACTAGAGCCATTGAGAAGTCCTCAAACCTCAAGGAATTTACGTTGGCAGTCTTTCTAGACATAGAAGGGGCTTTCCTTAACCTTAACACGGGAGCCATTATTTCCTCACTTGAGGAACTCGGCTTGGCTCACTACCTGACTAACTTTGTTAAAGAAATGCTTAACAGCGAGACAGCTCGATTGAGAGACCGGTTAATATGGGTACAACTAAAATCTGCACCACAACAAGGCTGAAGAAAAAATAGAATCTGTGGTACATCTCCTGTGTCACTGCCCAGCGCTCCAAGAACGCCGCTACTCATGCTTGGGAGAACGGTGCTTCGAAGGCTTGGAAGATCTAGCAACGATACCTCTATCAGATCTAAGAAGGTTCATCAACAGATCCGAATGGTTTTGTTAATTGCATGTCCTACCATGTACCTACTATATGGCTTCTGGGTGAAATTGCATATAATGTAAACTGCCCCTCTAACCTAACCTGAGCCCATTTCGGACCTTGAATTGTGCCACTAAAATTGTCATTATCACTCCAAATTCAAATAAGGGCGACTCATCTACTTATGTGTCACGTGTCACAACGTCTTCCGCCTTCTCGCATCAACTAATCATTTGTTGACAAAGTTCTAATCTAGGCATCAAAGAATGTAAGCTAAAACTTAAGCTTAACTTAAAGCCTCTCCATTAGCATTTTGCTCCGATACCGTATGTAAAATTGCTCTCTTAATTTTTTTTTTCTAGATTACAGACTCCTTACATGGTCGATCGGTCGGCATTCATCTACATACACTCATTAAACAAAATCTCTACGGCGGAATCTTAATTTATTCAAAAGAACTTAAATTAAGCCCTCCCCTGGGGAGGGATGGAACTTTTAATTTACGACAGCATCAATATGTGCATAGAATTTCAATAAAAAAAAAATCACAAGAAGATAGATGCCTCCTTTGAGATTTGAGAGGTTCACACGGCGTCGCTCAATACCACGCGGAACTAAACCCTTCATTAGCATAACATTAGATGCCAGAAAAGGGACCTATTTTTTATGAGCTCTTGAAAATATGAAACTGGACCAGGAAGTAAGGGCGCTCCTTTTTCTTCTAATCTACCAAAAAATACCCCATTTCGACGAGGCCGCACAACCATTTGCAAGGATTTCGCGAAAAAGGCGCGCATGCAAACAAAAAAAAATTCCACCTAAGAGAGGTTGAGAAATATCCACTATCTTAAAACGTTAGTCGGTTTTTTTGTGGAGCGCTCTTTTCTCAAGGATAATTTGCGTACCAATATGTACTCGCAACCGCGCTCTGCCAAAGGATCACTCACCGTATGCTCACCTTTTAATTGTTCCGCAGACATACACTCTCTCTCAGTTTGTATGCAAAGACGGTTCTCCTCTAGACAGGAGATGAGCCAGCAAAAAAAATTATGTTTTTGTGTTGTAGCGTATAATTGCCAAACAAAAAAGAGACAGAACGCAAAAGGACAAACTGCTGAACCGGCTTTACTTGCTACAAAAGCGCGCCAAAAAAGGGGTTCCACTTGATGCCAAACAAAAAACAAGAACACAAGTTTCTGCCGAGTCCCGATTGAGATTTCTCAATACCACTCAGTCACCTGTTGTCTAGTGGCGAATTGGTAATCCCTAAAGTCAACCCCGCCTCGCTGTCAATCGGTCGGCGATGCCTTCCTGACAGCTCAATCTCACACCAACAGGGACTGTCATTATTTTCTTCGACCAGAAAGAATAAATAAACATATAACATTCAATAACATTCAATAAAATTGCAACAATGATGTGGATGTCCCTGTTCTTTTTTGGAAGTGCGCCCACTAATCCCTGCGCATCCTTTGGAATGCAATTTTTCCTATATTCCGACGATGCCTCCTTGTTCCTTTGTCAGCTTTGTTAGCATTGTACATCTAACCCGTAATTATGAATCAACAAGGATATACCTGTTAATCCGCAATGGCCGGACGATGGACACGTTATTTTCTCATTGTCGATATAAGAATATGTTGTTTGTATAGCTAATCCACACCCACCGTTGTGTATATGAATGCTTTCCAAGTATCTGGCGGAAAAAAGGACTCCTCACAGGTAGTAATAAAAAACGAGGTGATTTTTGCAGCACGGTCATCTTTTTGAGGACAATTGATGCAACAAAGTGCGGCTCGTCCTTGTACGGTAACGAGAAAGTGTAAAATTACGGACATAGCTTACGTAATTAAATGTGGTTGTAAAGCGATTATATTTATGGGCCTTTGAATAGGTCATTAAGGAGTGAACAGGACTTTACCTCATTGTTTGGGAAAGATTAACAAGAGATACAGACTCGCACTCAAAACGAGCGTAGTTTTGGTGAAAGAGTTTGAAAGCGGTCAGTTCGCAGAATCGCCTACCAGGCTTGAATCCTTTCCTTAAAGCAGCATTTCAATTTCAAACAGTGGTGGCAACTTTAAACTAAACCCATTTCTACGGCTTTGGAACCTCAAGGTGACAATCATAAAATCGGCGTAATACAAGTCGAATACCGTGCTTCCTTCAAGACTCGACTTGGCGCTAACATTGGTAACGGTAAGATCAAGCGAATGAGTAAAATCCGTTCAGAAATAATGTTGGGAAGTTTTAGCAAATGTTGAAGAGACTCTGCGCCGTACTAGCAACCAATTTTAGTCTCGACTTAAAATTTGCGGAAGCTCACAATTGAAAATTTTTTATGGAAAATATAGCCACTGTGAACTAAATTTAAGGTCGTAACTAAAAAGGTTCTTTTTCAATGGGCCTTACCAATAAATATTTCAAGTTTCGGCTCTAAATTTAAGTAGTTCACAGTGGCTTTATTTTACACACAAATTTCGCTATTGTGAGCTTCGAGACTAAAATTTGTTATTAGTACGGCGCAATGTTTATTGTCAAAGGGCCTTACTAATAAACATTTTTAGTATCGACTTTACATTTTTGTAGTTCACAGTGGCCATATTTTCCATACAAGTTTTGGAACTGTGAGCTTTCGTAAATTTAATGTCGAGACTAAAATTTTTTATTAGTACGGCGCAATGTTTATTGTCAATGGGCCTTACCAATAAACATTTTTAGTATCGACTTTACATTTTTGTAGTTCACAGTGGCCATATTTTCCATACAAATTTTGGAACTGTGAGCTTTCGTAAATTTAATGTCGAGACTAAAATTTTTTATTAGTACGGCGCAATGTTTATTGTCAATGGGCCTTACCAATAAACATTTTTAGTTTCGACTTTAACTTTTAGTAGTTCACAGTGGTCATATTTTCCATACAAATTTTGCAACTGTGAGCTTCCGTAAATTTAATGTCGAGACTAAAATTTTTTATTAGTACGGCGCAATGTTTATTGTCAATGGGCCTTACCAATAAACATTTTTAGTATCGACTTTACATTTTTGTAGTTCACAGTGGTCATATTTTCGATACAAGTTTTGGAACTGTGAGCTTTCGTAAATTTAATGTCGAGACTAAAATTTTTTATTAGTGCGGCGCAATGCAAAAAAGAGAAAAAAACCTTAAGAGACGAATTAGCTAAGCTTGTTGTAGAATCACTGTATAAGTTGAGGATTAAAAAGCGATTTAACAACCGAGAAGGATGCATAAATTCCACTGTCTGGACTTATACTTCAAGCTGGGCGAAAGACAAACAAGACTTTCAGTCGACATAATACTTAAAGTCAAATCCAACAGGGCTGCTGAAGCAGACGACTGCAGGGAGTCATGTTTATAGTTTCGATGTACCTACCAACTTCGTCAGATTCTGAAGAACGACGTAGGTAAACGCTCTGCTGTTCCACAAGGATGGAACCGATCTGACCGAGACCTTTTATGTAAAAAATCATCCAGCACAAATGAATCCGACAAAACGTTCTATAAAATTGAGACAGCCAGCGACTTTGTCTACCTTGGCTTCACAAATTAAGTGTTAGATTGAATTGGCGGGCAGCAAAAGCCACCACACTTAGACCATTGTAAGGATTCATACGAGATCCGAATGAATCTACAACATCAAATTACCATAATAAATGACGACAACATTTTTGCTTGTGGTTAAGGTTATCTCTGAGAGATTCGCGCTCCAAAACAGTCTTGATCTGGATTATAAATAAGAGCATCCAGCCACTTAAATTTGCCATGTCCGTCAATGAGTGGTCCTAATGTAGCCGAAACGATTTCTCAAAATGCCCCTTAAGCATTCGAATTTAATTCCATTCAAATTAGGGACATCCATCACCGCTTTCATTACCAACTCCGATTGCTTTGAAGTGACCACATTCAATCAGTCATATAGCCACGTGCTTGACCTATGTCCATCTTCACCAGTGGACAATCCACACCAAAATGCTACACCCGATGCGATAAAACACACTCGCTCATATATCATTACATGCTTATGGAAAGAGCTCCGTTTTGATATCACAGCATGCAATTAATTGATTACAAAGGATAATTGAACGACATACCCAGGAAAACTATGCTACCCCCTTTGGGAATCTTCAAAATCACATCACTATCCCACGGTGGTTCTTAATCATTGCCCAATGGAACAAATTGCCACTGCCACTGCTGTTGGGATAACCCCTTCCCTAAGCGCATAGAAAAAGGATACTTGCATCGGTTATTGACCCAAGCACACCCTTTCTAAAATAATTTTTCTCAAAGAAGACAAAGTCACTGCCGGGGCACCTTGAAATGTATCAAATGACTGTGCTCATGGAAAACTCATCATCTGTCTTGTGAAAATGTCTCCCAAGTCCTTGGTAATCTGTTTCACTTCACTTCCTGGGAATCACCACACGAGAGAAATGAATTTTAAACTGATCTAGGAAGGGAAATCTTCTGGAGGTTGCTTCTAGATAGATAACAGGGATCAGTACCACCCACGGAATTCGAAATGACCGTCCGTCGAATGGTGTGGATGGATCATTAAAATCGTGTTATTAAAATGCCGGCTTCATTGTCAGCAGCGACTATGAGCTTGGAATCAATAAGTGAAACCAAGACACCGGCTATTGGAGCGCGAATCTCTTGCGTAACTTCTCTTAGAGATAACCTTAACCACAAACAAAAATTTTGTCGTCGTTTATTTTATGGTAATTTGACAGTAATATACATTTGCCATGTGGAATGGGTGTACAATCATCGTGATGGGATTTCAATGATTACTTAAGGCGACACGCACTTATACAGAGCATGTGGAATGGCTACAAATGCCATCTGTCACAGTGACGCATGGTAGGGTTTTTTTTTTTGTTTGCTTTCAGGAAGTAGTGGTTTTTGCAGACGAACAAAGTTTTGACATTTATTCTAAAATTTGTATGCGCCGTAGATGTATTTTTTTCACAGACTTTTTTAGGCTTCAATGAGGCGGCGATTTCATTCTGGAGGGAACTGGCTTACACACGAACTAAAGACGCCATTGAAGCGTCGTAAATGGTGTTGTCTGTTACTGACTATCGGACAGAGATGACAAAATTAAAGGATATCCCTCAGTTTGCAAGTGGGACTTCGTCTCTATTTCGCTTGCAGACAAAACCCCCCTCCAAATACGCAGTTGGAACTCCACCAAACAAATCACCCTCGACCGCAGCTCTGTCTAACAGAACCAGCGGCAATCTCTTGGCAGACAAAACGCCACCCGGACTGACTTGAAGGAGAACCCATTAGTTGCCAAACCTCTGGCACTATTCACATTTTGTTGCCAAGAAAAAAAAAAAAAATATGAAGAAGATACAAATCCTCGCATAAACACATCTGACTTCACAGATCATTGACTTCAAATCCATTATTCATCCTGCAGAAAGGAGGAAAAGATTTCCTTCTATTATCTCCTTCCTTGTTCCTGTATCCCATCATAGTGATGCAATTTTTGTCACCTGGCCCAAAAGGGAATCCTTACTTACATCACTGCCGACGGTGGCGCATCCGCATCCCCCTTGTGTTTTATAGCTCGTGCCATCTTGTGTGACACATAAATTTCTTAAAGAAAAGCGCATTACACTGCGTATATATTTCTCAATTCAATGTTTGGTCCTTTTTTGCAATAATAGCAGCCAGCAGGACATCTGTCCCATTCCTTTTCGGGGTTTATTAGTACAACTATTGACCATTGCAATTGCAGTGCAGATATCGTTCCTTTATGTGTGTGTGAGGATACAAAATCGGAAGGACATTATATCGTCGCGTATCTTGAGAGATAATGTCACTTTCACTGATTCGGATGGCGGTTGACGGCTGCGCGAAGGTCCTTGCGCAGAAATTTATGGGCCATCATGTACCACCAGCATGTTGCGTTTAATTTGGGATAAGCGCGTCAATCGATTTTATTAAAACGTATAAAATTATAAATTATGTGGCGGGTAAAATGGCGGACGGTTACAAAGAGGTTATGGCTGACAATTTGGGTCAACGGATGATTTTTTATTAACTAAATTGGAGCGCGCATGAGAACTTATTTGAATGACATACAGATGAAACGTAATCCTTTTAAGTAACATGAAAAAAAAAGAGGACTGAAATGAAAAGGAAATGGACTAGGGGTGAAATGAAATCAATGGAACGAGTAAGGGGCTTCACATGAAATTAAAAAGTCTGTGGGCTGTGTGTCTCAATTCGTATTTAGCGGTTAATTAACTTATGTTTTCCCAATTTGTTGCGGAAACTATTTCCCAATTCGCTCAACAGTGTGAATATGTTTTCGAAAATTTTGAAAAAGTTTTGTTAGTTAAGCAAACAAATTCGATACATATTGTAATACAAAAGTGGCACTCACTTTACAAACAATTATAAATTCTGCAAAGACAAAAAGAGCTTCCATCTTTTTTCAATTGTTTTTTTTTCTGTAGGTACATTAAACTTTGGTAAGTCCTTTTGACACAACCGGCTAAAATGACCAAAACTAACTGATTCATATTTATTTACTTATTTTCTCGTTAATAATTTCGCTGCTGCTCAGACGTTTCCCATTTTTTTAATTAATGTCAGATGTCCATACCCAAAAGTGGCATATTGAAAAGCGCGAGTGCTGCCAGACTTTCAGTAGTTTTGCTTTATTAATAGATAAGCTATTCCACACCAAACATTTTTAAGATTAAACTTTTCCGTCAGGAAGATTAAAGCCAAATTAACTCATTTGACGTGAATTAGTAGAGACACTGACACAATAATCTATTGATAAAAGGAATCGAATGCATTAGGCTGTAAATGTGCGGAATAGCTTCAGAAATGACACTTGTTTTTTGTCTTGCGACTTTGTAGAGCCCTTCAGCGGTCACGCTGTCAACAGGTTAGGCAGAGAGTTCTAGACCGCACCAATGAGTTTGTAGTGTTTTTAAACCACTTGCACACAACATGTTTAAGATTGAAATATAAAGATGACTGTATTTTGTCTACTTGAGTTAATTAAACTTCCCAGGAAATGCTAGCACAGAACTAAAGGGTTTTCCAATGATAGGTGTTATTGTGAATGACCCGCTATTTCGGTAGCTCTCACTTTTGAATCTTTTATTCTTTGACATTTGACAAGTAAAAACTACGCCATTACTAAAAATGGAACGATACACGCTTCAACAACGCATCTTGCATCACAGTTCGCAAAACTAAAGCATTTTTTGGTCGTCGTGAAGCACCTTGTCGGACCGCAATAAAGAAGTTGGTGGAAAAATTCGAGCTGTTGGGACAAGTTAGTGATGTGAAGAATAAAACCCGTGCACGTCGCTAAAGAACAACTGAGAATATTGCTGATGTAGCCCAAAGTGTTGAAGAAAACCCAGGTTTGTCCATTCCTCGTCGTTCTTTGGAATTGGGCATTCCACAAACGTCATTACACCGTATTTTGCATAAAGACTTGGGTCTTAAGGCTTATAAACTTCAGCTAACACAAGAACTCAAGCCGGCCGATCATCAACAACCACGTGTCTTTGCTGATTGGGTCCTTGAAATCCGGACCGTATTATCTCTCGAAGAGGTGATCACAATTGACCACCGAGATCTTGTGATTTAACACCTTGCGACTTCTTCCTTTGGGGTCACGTGAAAGATAAGGTCTACGCCAACAGCTCAGCGTCGATTCAAGACCTCAAAGATAAAATTCGTGAGGCTATCGAGGACATAGGGCAGCCACTTTGCGATTTAGTTATGGAAAATTTCATGAAAAGGATATGGTCCTGTATGCGTGCTCGTGGTGGCCATTTGGCTGATGTTGTTTTTCATTATTAACGGCATATCTTCCTCTCTATTATGAAATAAACATCCGATCATTTATATCAAAAAATGGCACTTTGAATGCCAAAATAGCACCTCTTATTGGAAAACCCTTTATTTAATAAATTTTAATGAAACTTTCTCCCCCGTAGTCCGTTACTCGACTATACGGTTATTTTTAGCTATTGCGGTGCAGTATGAACTTCTTGTGCATCAACTCGAAATGACTTCTACATACCTTAATGGCGAACTAAGCGAAGATGTTTTTATGGCTCTACTCTAATCTACAGAAAGCTTGTAAGCTACGTATGTCACTTTATGGCTTAAAACAAGGGGGTAGGGAGTGGAACAAGAAATTAAACGAAGTGTTGCTGCAGATTGGACTGACGAGGTGTAACGGAGACAACTTCGTCTGTATATGATGAGCATTGAGGATCAGATTAATATTGTGCGGCGGTATATGTTGACGATTTTTTAATCGCTTGTTCGTCGGAGTCATCAAGGGATGCAATTAAGGCCAAAATTGGAGCTGCGTTTGATTGTGTGGACAAAGGTGCAGTGCAGCAATTTTCTAGGGATTGAAATTGAGCGAGATCAACCGAGGCAATACATCAACATCAATAAATACGAGCATTTTTATGCTTATACCGGATGGGGGAATGCCGAAGTGAGACGTGCCAAAAGGAGGATCCAAGCCACTACCAATCCATTGCGGGTGCTATTATGAATTTAGCAGTTTCTACGAGGCCAGACATTAGTCACACTATCAGCAAACTTTCTCAGTACAACGTGGAACCACATGGAGAACGCATTTAAGTGCATTAAAACATCTGTTGCGTTACATCAAGACTATAGTCAAGTATACTTGTGGTGCAAAGCCGTTTTATTCGAAATCGTCGGAGGGTCTTCAAGGTTATGTGAACGCAGATTGGGGAGGAAACACTGATGATAGGAGATCCTATACTGGATTCGTGTTCACATTTGGTGGTGGAGCCGTCTCCTGGGAATCGAAGAAGCAGCTATCAGTCGCTCTCAGTAGCACTGCAGCCCAATACATGGCGCTGTCGCAAGCAGGCAAGGAGACTGTTTACTTGGTATCAGAGTTAAACTTTCCTTTTAGTAATCGTTCTGTTCTCCTAATTAACGACAATATCGGTGCTCAGCAGTTGAAAAATCCGGTACATCATCCCAGAAGCAAGCACATCGATATCTGTAACCACTACATTCGAGACTTGTTTGAAGAAGGCACAATGGACTTGTAGTACCATTGCTCTGAAGACATGATGGCGGATATTTTCACGAAGGACTTGGGCAAAACTAAGCACTTGAAGTTTTGCTCGATGTTGGGCATCCCGATTAAATAACTCTGCCGAATAGCAACATTATGCATTGTGGGGGAGAGTTGTTAAACTTGAGTATGCTACTGTGTTTCAACTGTACAGCAAAGCAACTGTTGCATTCCTTGCCTCTTATGATTTTTTTCTTTTCACCATTTAACTAAGAATAGGTGTATCAGTCTACCAACGAATAAACTTGTCTTTTCTATCGGTTGCCGCTCGTTTTATTTAATAGCTGTTTTACTACAGTTTGCTTAAAAATTCGAGAAAAAACAGCTTTTTGATCTGAAGTCCTCCGTTTTGCATAACTGTAGACTTCCTCTACTCCACAATAGCAAGGAATATCTCCAAAACGAGCCTATGTCCCTAATCTGTTCAGTCATAGTGCATGACTTATGCCCGAGATCGGAATGCAAACATTCGTGAGAGTCGCAACGAAATCGGCCTTGTAACACTGAACAGACAAGACCTACCATTCTATTGACATGGCATAGGAACTTTATCCGATTAAAACCATCTGGCTGTTCCAAGGATATCAATTAAATTCCTGCTTCTTATATAACAAGAAGTGAACTTTGTAAATTATTAAACAAATTGCATCTGAAACCAACCCCTTTTTCGGCATAAACTCTCCTTGCAGGACATGTTCAAAGCAAACAACACCAATTTGTCACTTTCCCACAAAAAATTAAAAAACAAATAAACGAAAAAAAAAAAACCTCTTTCCTGGATTTCCACCTTTAAAACCATCAAAGCCTACTCATTCCATTATCTTTTCGGATAATAACGATGAAGAAAATTAAAAGAAACGGTCCATGAATTATGACAGTAATCCCCCTCTACTCTCACTCTCGCTGGAATTCCATCGATCACACACAGTCTCGTCTTGCCGCGCTGCATCACATCACATCAATCGAATGTTAAGTTCATTGCCTTGACACCCATCTAATAAATTTCCATCAGAGACGCATTCAAGGAGATCTCGTGAAAATCCTTCAGAGCCCAGCCAGAGCGCAGCTGGTTCGGTTTGACAAAATCCCCTCCAAAGAGCAACCTCTCCATGTGCGCTTACTTTGGCGCGAGCTACACACAGTACACGAACACGACGACGTTCGTCGTCTCATAGCGCACCGCAAATATAGTTCGTTGCCCAAGATTTTTAGCCGAGTTGTGCTGGGGTGCCCAAAGGCAGTTATACAGTCAGCAAGGTGAGTACAAATCGCGCGCGCAAATCACTCAAATGCAGTCCTGTTCGCTGCAGACGTGGAGGTATCGAAATATCAGAGAACAACGAAGAAGAAGACGTCCTTCTGGTTCCCTTTTGATTTGAGTTGTGCGGTACGGTGCGGTTTCGCAAGAGCCAACCGAAGAGGGGACCCTCTTCCTTCTTACGTTTTTCTGCACACACAAATCGAAATCTCCCTTCCAATTCCTCTCGCTGTTTGTGTCCCTGTGTTGTTTATCCTGACCTGGTGTGAGCCCCTCTTGCTCGCCTGTCTCGTGATGTGTTTACGTAAGCAAACGTCTTGTCTATTCGAGAAAAGGACATTAAACCCAAGACGAAGCGAGGGAATCCCTTCGTCCTTTCGTCATTGCTACAGTTTTTCTCTTCCTGTGCAAAAACGATGAACTCGAATCAAAATCAGTGCGCACCACAGCCGCACATACGACAGTATGTAGGAAGTGAAAATAGGCATCTGTCCGGAGCGTAATTTTATGCATGTCCTATGTCAGGACACATCACTTCGGTATACCTGTGCATTTTGTTGTCTAACATTTTATCCTTGCGCTGCTCTCATGCGCGAGCGATCTTAGAAATTGGATTAATCCCCATTATACATGGTCCTGAGTCCATAAAACAATTCCTTCCCTCAGAGACCCGTAAAAGGATCAAAACGCATAAATTTCACTGACCCTCTAAATATGGTCCTGCATCTGGGCGCGCATGGAATTTGTAGCCATTAAGCCCGACTGAGTAGACAATAAGAATGCTAATCAAGTGCGATTAATATCCTCTCTTTGGGCATTTTGTTTTTCTTATGTTCTGTAAGGATATCGGTCAGGGGCGCCTCGACGACCACTGAGCGAGAAATATGAATATTTGCGTATCCCGGAAGTATGCGGTGGTGCATCTGAGATTTCATTTCTAGGATATCCTTGTTTATCTTGTAATAATCCTGTTTTCGATTTAACGGCGATTTTTCGGTTTCTTTTGTTTGCCCTCGTATGTGGAGTGAGGAAGTCTGCCCTCGTAACCGCTAAACACACTTTCGCTTTTATGATGTCGCAATGAAACTGCTTCCTTTGGTTCAAGTGCGGAAGTCCTTTAACTGCGTAGGTAATTGAGGAGGATGCGACGGAGATTTTCATTTCACCTGTGCCCCGAGGGGGAATCTCGAATCGTGTCAAATAAACGAACGAACCTGATATGACCTACTTTTCGAGGTAAGGTGCGATTTTGGCAGGAAGTGGTGATTTTTCGATGTTAATGTGGTGCGGGTTGGTTTGGAGAGACTTGTTCCATAGCACATAAGCTGAATCTTTATATTTTTATTTTGCATTTGAGGGAGTTATGATAGATGGAACTGCAGCCTACCCAGACAACTCAGTAGAGGAAGGCCTCTCCCTTGGTGATGCGCATAAGTGACGGGTAGCCTCAACAATATTGAAGAGCGCAACTGGAGGCAGTAAGACAAGGACCGCGATAATTGAAGAGGCGCATCGCGAACTAAAGTAAGTAGGGCTGACCAGTTTCGTCTATAGATAACTGCTCAAATTCCAACTTAGGGTTTTTTTTCCACTGCGCCACCTCTCGCTAACGCCTGACAAACATCCGAGAGTATAACTGTCTTGAAAGAGCTTCTCAATTAGCCGTTTGGAATGGGCATTAAATTGTAGATCAATTCCAAAAATGAAAAACTCACACAAGACGAATGGTTGTTGTGTTAAAGCTAGGCCTTGGGTCCCTACGGACCTGTTGCGCCAACTATTTGTTTATTTTCAACTGCGCAATTCGTATTTCTTGTACTATTTTGGAGTCCCGCAGGGAAGTCATCTTGGACCGTTGCTATTTCCAATTCAAAAGAGAGCTCCAAAGTAAGTCAGACAGCCACACTAAGGCCAAAGTAGGTTTATTGTGATACCGCAGGATCAAATGTTCTACCAGTAAGCTATAAGGGAGTGAAAGTACAAGTTACAGACACATATGTACTTGAAAAACAATGCCATACTAGCACAATTGGTGCTGATTTTGCGCATCTGTCGACTTACACCAGCAACGAGGATTAATTGCAACATTGCATATGATCCGATGAAATCGGCTCAAGTGCTCGTTATCTGGCACTCATTGGCCTAAGCCCTGGCAACCGGTACCCTCATAATTTTTCAAAAGCCAATCACGACAACAGCTCGAGATATTAATCATAAAGCGTGCACTACAGTCAGTGGAACTACTCTTTAGCTGCGTAGTGCTTGATGGACAAAAAAGCAGATACCATTTCGGGAGGTATTGGTTTGGCAGCACCTGCCTTTTGCGCACCAACCGAACCGGCCGCCAGCCCCTGGTGGCACTTAAAATTCACATGTGCACTGGTTCACATATGAAATCAACCCTCGCTCGAAAGGGAGTTGCGAGTATGGTGTATCAGTCCAGAACATCCCTTATGGTAGAGAAAGCAGCAACCACCCTCTGATTACAAAAGCTGCGCGCGGCGAGTCCCCTTTATTACAACCACCACCACCGCCAGCGCGTCATCGTCACTTGCTTTGATTTTCAACTATAGCAAGAGCAACAAACCCCAAGAGTTGTAGTCGATGTAGCTATGCTTTATTGTGCCGTAGAGTGACACCATCATAGGGGTTCTTCTCTGGTCGGAATAAATTACTATCCATCCAGTTCATCCCTCGTTCGCGTTTATTTTCACTCTTTTCTGTCATTTCTCCATTTAGGACAGGACATCGATATAAAAAGATATCGGAGTTGCAGTGTTTGGATAGTGCTGGATGCGGATATTTCACATCTGCGGAAGAGTGCATGCATAGGAAAAGGGACACACGTGCCATTGTGTACAATTAAATTTTTGTGCTAATTCCAACTGTATTGTGAACTCAATCGCTGTGTGTGTGGATACAATCTATCTGGGTTTTGTAATGTTTGGTTAGGTGCAGATGGAACAATGTTTTCATTTTGAGTTGAGGAAGTAAATCAAGTAAATCCTTTGAACCAAAAAGAGTTTACGAGTGATTAGATTTGGTGCCCACATAATTGCGGTGTACGTAGCCATTGTGAGGAGTTGTCCTTAATCGTCACTCAACTCAACTCTTCTGGGTCAAATTTTGCCTTAAGATATTTAGAACAGGATTGAGGAGAAAAAACATCGGGACTCCGTTTTAACCCCTGAAAAAAAAATTGTGTGCTCTTCAAATGCCCCACATCTGGGGACATTTTTCAAACTCTCTGACCATATTTAACTGCTGGCCACCTTTCCTACCTCTAATTCCGCCAACGAATGGTAAATTCATGGACATTTCATCCATACCCCCATTTTTATTGTGCGTGGCCCCTTCTCTAACTTTCGTTATTGTTTAAAATACCGATAATATTGCAAAACTTCAACAAAAGCATTTATGTTCATTTCTGAAGAAAAACTAAAAAAATTGTTGTAACAATATATGAAGTTTATCAAAACAATTTAAGTATTGTCAGTTTGAATAATATTTTATCAAATGAATAAAACGTTCAATTAAAAAAATACCTTGTCAGAATAACAAAACACGATTTTCAGTTTAGTAAAATTGAGAAATCGATATTTTACCAAATTCACCATTTTTCTTGTTGTATTAACAAAGTTTTTGTTATGTATTGTTTTGTTACATAAAAACGGGACCAAGAATAGTTTTTGTAAAATTAACGAAACGTTTGTAAATGTTTGTTAAATAAAATAAATACATTGTTTGGGCAACAGGTCCGTGGGGACCCTAGGCCGAGCTTCTCACAACAATATTTGCTTTGTGGGAGTTTTTAATTTTAACGAATTGAAGGGATCTAAAATTTTATGCCGAGTCCAAACGGCCAATTGAGGAGCTCTTTCGTGTCTTACTCTCGGATGTTTGTCAGGCGTTCGCGAGAGGTGACGCTGTGGAAAACTGACACAAGTTGGAATTTGAGTTTTTTTTCAGGATTCGAACCTGCACCCCTCTCTTAGTAGTCCAAGAGACTAACCACTAAGCCGCTGCGCCCACTGTTACCCAAAGAAAATACAGATTATTTATTAATTCTACAAACATTCTGCTGAAATTAACATTTTTGTGTTTGTAGATTTGACACAAATTTTGTACAATTAATTGCACAAGTGTTGGATCCAAAAAAAAATCCTTTCAATACGTCATTTATTATTTGACACGCGAAGTTAAGTAATTTGCTAGTGTGCATAAAAATCCCTTAAGAAAGTGAGTTCAACTTTTTTAAATCAAATAAATCCGTTTATGGATGACGAACACTTAGATATAATGTGGTAAAGCTATGTTCAGACGATTGCCAGATCTGACAATATTGTCTGGTCTACAAATGATCTGGCAATGAGCTGCAAATGATCTGTTAAAAGCGAACTACTTTACAATACCACCTTGCCAGTTCACACGGTTGCCAGGTTTTGTTTCAAACTCTGACAATTTCATTTACAGATGGTTTGCCTGCCAATAATTTGTCAGGTAGAAAATTTGCAGTTCACCGGTTGGCAGATGTTTGCTAACAAAATATTTGCAGATCCGTCAGACAAATTAAGCTTTTTTTTTTCATTCGTTGAAGTCTTGATTGAGAAGAATATAAAAAAAAAATCCAATTTCGGTCAAAAGGAAGAAGGAAGAATGCAAATGACATAAGAAAAAGTAGGTAATTGAGAAGGATCATTAACATTTCCAGAAACATTCACAAGCATCATAAAACGGAGATTACAAATATACCCCCAAGAAAAAGTTAGTAGAAAGGATCATTAATATTTCTAGATCCTTTTAGAAGTGACATTAAAAAAGGAAAGGATTATAAATTTTCAAAGATCCTTTTCGTTCTTATATCGACGAATATAACACCGAAACTTCGTTTTGTTCGTTCAAATATGAAAAAAATCGTCTACAAATGAAAAATTTGCAGATTTCGCTACCACAGCACATCTGCCACTAATGTCCTAAGCGTCTGGCAATGGTCTGACAATGTTCAAATTGGGTGATCTGACGATTTAAAATTGAATATAAATGATGGGCCTGCCATTTAATTACTTTGAGGGTTTTGAAACCAACTTTCAAATACGTTCCTTATATCAGATAGCAAATTGTGGGCACAATTCGAAAGCAAATGGACGTCCACTATATAACAATTTTTTTGTTCAAAATTTTGTCAATCTTGAAACTTTTTGTTGGACGTATGTTGACAAAAAAAAATATAGAATTAACCCTCATTTTTATCAAATATACAAAGGTTTTACTTTCAGTGATGCAGCTTCCGAACTTTTCTTTACAAGAAAGTCGTCCACTAAGCAGAAATGCACCGTGGATGAGATGTCCCGAACGAAATTGTTCGCAGTCGTGTGCACGAAATGACATTGGGCCATTTAGCTAGAGCCAGACGATTGAGCAATTGTAACAAGTCATGGATAGAAGGTGCTGTTAGAGGTATCACTAAACAAAAGACCGACGATTGGGTGGATTGTGGCCTAAAGTGGGACAAATTACTGTGGGCGTCTGTGGTAGATGCACAGTGGCAGTGGATGCAAGTTATTTGCAAAAATTCTCCAAACACTGTGTTTCCAAAATTCGTCCGTTAAAAAATGAGGTCCGTATTACGTAAGCTCGCTCAAAGTTCAATGCCCCCACCCCTACGTCCATCGTCCTCTTCAACGCAAATTCATTAATCACTTTCTTCCGTCACATTGGGCACCGCACATCTCCGAACAATGCATTACTTGATCATTATGTCCTCTTCCTCTGCCTCTCTTCACCATTTTCAACCAAACGCAGATGTTTCCAGAGGAAACAAAAAAACAAAAAATCCCATCCCATCTTCATCAATTAATCAGTTCAACGGGGGATCACCAAACTGAAAGTTTTACCCAAAAAAAAAAAAAAAATACATTTCTCTGGGAATTTGGCATTTTCCGCTTTCTCGCCGAAAATTTTGCATAACCTTCCCTAAGCCGAATGAGCCTATCAAAATCTGTATCACAATTCCTTCCCAGGGAACGTGCTATTGGTAAACTATGTATATGGAGCAAAACCCGGAACGGATTAAATATCCTTTTGCACAACACAAGACGACTTTGTAAGGAGAAATTATTTATTACCAACCTTTGCGAAATTGCAGTCCCATTCTCATGGCATAATGACATGACAAATCCTCTCTGCGCACCCTATACGTCTGCTGCATCATCCTCGATAAAATTCATTATCCTTGCAAGATATTGCGTCGTAAACTGCACCCAAAGACGGTTTCCTTAATGAAAACAAGCGAAAATTTATTGCCAAACCAACAAATCAAAGTGCATCCCCCTTTGCGTGTATTGGGAAAAATTTGTACCGATCCTTTTGTCCATAATTTTTGCCAAAAGGAGTCTCTCCGATCAAGAGGGAAATGCGTAAAAAAAAAAACAACAACATTAATTGAAATTTCCTCGCATCCATGACTTCGAATTGAATTTCGCTTTTCAAGGAAAAATTTCATCTCAAGGATGTATCGATGTCCTCTTGACGATGCAATGTCGTGTGACAAAATTTCGCACAAAATATTTGGTTACGCTCGAACGATGATAGACTGCGCGGATGTATGGATATATCCTTCAAGCGCCAGGATATTTGGATGTTAATTGCACAAATATATATACGTTCGCTGATGAGAGGGACAGAGCTCTGGCATAAATAATAAGGAGAGGAGCGACGAGAAAGGGTTTATTGGAGCGCAATAAAGGCGTGCGGCTCTATTGGCATATTTGGATGAATATAAAAATCGATTGGAAAATTCTGCAGCACAATGAGAAGGATTGTTCGAGGAAAATGCAAATTTTCCCCTTTCTATTGGATTTCTCTTTCTTTTCTGATTGAATTTTCCAATCCGTTGCGTGCATGCAAATGGGTCTAGGGCTTGATTTGTTGTGTGTCCCGTGATCACGCAGTGCGACAGCGCTGACTTTATAACGATATTAGCACGGATTGGCTTTTAAGGGATTCACGGTTTAGCTTGAGGACATGGGACTCCCTTCGGGGATAATTTCCATAAATCGAAAGGTGTTAGAGAAATGAGCCTTGAGGCGGCAGTGATTGGCATGGTGCTGGTGCACGAAGGCTTTTGTGGTCTAATTGGGTTGGAATTAGCATAGCGCTTTCAGATGGTAATCACGAATGGAGTTGTTGGTTGGCTGGCGTTTGTGATGTACGCTGGCATCGCAATAAATTGGCCGGGAAGTGTGCGCTTTGAGTGGCAATTTATAACGTCTTTAAGGACGAGGGACTGGAAATGTGTCTATAAGAAATTGTCATGTTAACAGAGCTCTTACAATTCGAGCTGCGCACGATCATATCTGATCGACTTTCAAGCTAAATTCACTTTTCTTTCAGCATGGGACATGTGACTTGTATTCCCACTTCCGACTGACTAGCCATTGGAGATGCTGCCATTAATAGTTTCCAACCATCCGCAAGGTCCAAAATTCGAAAAACCATTTGCTTTTATTAGTAGAAATATATCTTGTCGATGTCTGGAAACAAATTCCCAACAAACTCCACGTCTTTTCGAAGAGGAAGTCCATGTGGCAATCCCAAGCCAAATGCTTGGACCTTTGCAAACTTTGAAAACTATTGATTTTAAGACAGAAATGAGTAGGTACTATAAAGGCAGGTATTTCCTATTGTTTCTAAGTGAGGACATTACCCCCTTGTTTGTGGGATCAACTTTTTAAACAGTAATATTCTTATGTTACCAAAAGAAATGTACAACTTAACATAATGATAGAGAACAGAAATTAACGTACGTAATTTAGATTTTGAAATCAGCCCACAAGATTTTGATTTAGGGGGGCAGCCTCAGGGGGGTAAAAACATTTGTTTTCAGTCAAATTTACTTAAAACTTACTCTTCAATAATTTTAGTTTGTTTAATTTTGGCGCGGGGCAATACCTCCATATATTTGGCTCAATACAAGTTTAAACTAACATTTAGGCTTAAATTAACAACTTAAAACTAAGACACGTAAAGCCTCAAAACTAAGACTTAAAGATAAGGAGAAGGATGAAGGAGATCGAGTTTGAGGTGGGCAGTCCTGCGTTTGAAATCAAAAAGGTTAGAATTACCTTTCGCAGCATTCGGGAGATGGGTTCATTGGAGCCGTATGAAGTAGGATGGTTTGATGGGTAAAAGAGCCGAGGGAAACGTAAATTACGGGGTTTGTATTAAAGAAAATAGAGTTGTAAAGAAGACGTGCAATCGACGGAGCCTGAGGGACGACGATAAATGAAAAGAAAGTCTGCAACGGCACTGCGTTTCTCAAGGTTAATGAGTTTGAGCCGGTCTATGTAGGGTGGCAATATAAAAGGATCATCCAAAGGCAGAACTCGAAGGGCAAATCGAAGAAATCGACGTTGGACGTTCTCAATTCTCAACTCGATGAAAGAGAGACCATACTTGACTAGCGCATTCAAGGAGGAGGTGAACTAAGGCGATATAGAGAGATCTAGTCACGTAGGGGTTGGAGAATTCTTAAGACCATCGTTAAACAAAGCCGAGTGATGAGTTGGCCTTACAAATTATTTCGTCAATATGCGAACGAAAATTTAGCTCCCTGTCATACAATATGCCAAGGTCGCGAAGAGAATGAACGAGAGAAATTGGTTGATCGGGGGGAAGGTAACGTCGGTGAGGGGTCTTGTTGCGCTTGCGTGATAGAGTAATGGATTGCCATTTGGTGATGTTGAGCGCTAAGCAATTTTTGAGGCACGGGGTCGAAAAACGATCAAGGTCTTGTTGAAGGAGACAGGAGTCTTGAGGTGAAGCGATGATTTTGAAGAATTTAGTATCATCCGCGTAGAGAGAGAGCGACGAGTGTGTGATGAATGACCTTCTCGAGATCATTTAACGTTAGGATGAAGAGAAGGGGACTTAAATGGCTGCCTTGTGGGACACCAGATGTTGCTAAGAGAGGGACGAAAGTACTGACTTAAGGCGAACGCTATAATACCGGTTTTCAAGGTAGGAAGATATCCACTGTTTAATATTAGTTCATGCATGCATTGTTCAAACTAATTAGTTTCGCTAACATTTTTTTTATAAATTTTGAATTTTGTAAATATAGTGAATTGAAACTCTTAATCACCACTGTTAGCTATCTACAATTATGTAAAATGTACATAACTCGAATTCTATTGTTAACTCAAGTACTGTATTTTCTCCAAAGTCAATTTCTCCTCATTATCAGATGACAATGAGTGCTGTAACTGCAACCGGTTAATTTTCTTATTTACTTGCACAGCATACATTTCTTTCTAAGAACCAGCTTATGTTCAATGTTTCACTCTCGCTTGGGTTTTCGCTATTAATAGATCGTGGCTAATATTCTAGTTATTAACTTTATTAATAAACTTTAAGCATTCGAAACTTTCGTGTTTTATTAATACAATTTAAAAAATATTAAATTGTCAAACATCATCAAACATTATCAATTTAGGTTCGAAGCCAAGGGCAGACATCTTGAAGAGGATTAATTGATGTGATATCTTATCAATACATATTATGCAACACTTAAAGGATGCAAGGTGACCCTTACCGGTTTTAGAAGGTAGGTTAATCGCTGCTCCTAAAAAAAAATTGTTTATTTAAATGCTATGAGTATGTCTTCTCTTGGAAGCTACAGCCTTAAAACTGCTAACCACAGCGAGATGTGATAAAAGATAATAAAGTGCACGACTGGGTCGAACGAAACTTTCTGTTCATCAAATGTTTAGTTGGTCGTTTTCTTATTTTATTAGGTAGGTGGGTAGGTTATCTGGGAACCGATGCTAGATAAAAGAAACGGTTCATGAAATATACGAATAGTTTTAAATAAAATCCACTTTTGGGTTATTCATTTACTATATCAAATAGCAATGTGAGTTTTTATAAGTTGAAGCTCTCAGTAACAGGCTGGTTAGAGACCTGCAAGCGCCTGTACTATACTATTTTAAGACTCTTACACTTCACAAGATTTTTGAATACAAGGCAAAGTCTAGCAGGAGTTTCTATTTTCTAATCTGTTAGGGCATGTTTTTGTTTATTAGACAGTAACGGTGTCTATGATTGGAAGTAGGGTTCATATTGGACTGATATCTTTAAATAGATCTACAGGGTGCAGCAAAATTGCAAAATTAATAATCCAATTTTGTTTTTGGATTACTTTGTTTACTAAATAAAAAAAAAAAATTTTTGAGTGATGGAAATCTTTATTTTGACCTGTAAAATTTTTTCTGTTAAGTGGAAAAGATGATGTCCGTCAAGTGGCTGCTGCCAGTGCTTATACAATTTTGTGCCCGTTTATTGAATTTTCCATGACTTCCCGGTGTTCGCATTGCTGTCGAATATTCTCCTTGAGGGCGGCGATTGTCTTAGGCTTGTTGGCATAAGCCCGCGACTTTAAGTAGCCCCAAACAAAGAAGTCTGGGATGGTGAAATCGGTCGCTTTCGCCGCAATACCAAATGGCAAAAACGCGACCAGGAAACGATTCCTTCACAATTATTGCACGCTCTTGGGGAGTATAGTGCTGTTTTATACTGCAGATGTCCAGTTCACAAATGTCACATTGTATATTGTCACATAATATTAAGTTCGAGATTGAACGCTCTGCCGGCCCGACTAAGCTTCCTCGCAACATTTGTTGTTTGATCGAATCAGTTTTTTATTGGAAGCCTTGAGATTTTTACAAAAATAAACCGCAGATATGTGAAAATAGATCGGGAAATATAAATCATAATAAAAAAAGATTTTTCGAGTATTTTGAGAAAAACTAAGTACGGGATCTTATTTAGAATACTGATATTATCTTTAATATGTATGTTTTTGTAAAATTTGCCAGACAAAACAGTTACAAAAATTGAGTATTAGAAATTGTTTGAAATGTTCGTTTTCTAAACTTTAATCGAAATCGAAAATGGGGTTTTCGAGGGATATGGAAAGATAACAAAGACAAGTGGCCTTAGAAGCACTACGAGGCAAAAATAGTTGGTACAGTACAAACCTGGGGTGGAATTACCGCATCCGTGATCGAGTAATACGTGACTGAATTCGTTATTGTGTTGCACAAAATTCAGTAACGTGTGGCTCGCTCACGGATGAGGTAATTCAACGAAAAGCGATCTTGTGTAGGTTTTTTTTTAGTTAACTGAAAACAGACTAGCATACGTTTAAATTTTACTACCAACGCGCAAGGCTCTACCGGTGAGACGCCGCCAAATCATTGCCCTCACTTTCGCTATCAACAATAAAAAAGTGATTTCGCACAATTATTTCGCCTTTTTCTGATGAATGCAGCTCAATTAAACAATGATATTCATTCGGGGCAGAAAATCTCTGTATCTGTTCCCATAGATCGTGAATCACAGGCAATGAACAATTATTGAATTGAATTAGCAGTTTTTTTTTCAACTCTATTGTTATCTTATCATGTTTGCAAGTGGTAGTCGCGTTAGGTGCTCATATACTCATTCATAGCACATAAATGCCATAACTACAGTCAAGTTCAATACGAGTTTGAAGTCACGTGTAAAATCAGTTTGCAACATTTTAAATAACAAAAGCAGTATCAACGTTTTTTGTTTTCTAATTTGTATAAAAATAATAAAAAAATAATTCACATACAATTCAACTGTCAGCTGGGATTTAACTCATTTTCTGCTTCACAGCGAGTACGAGAGTAGACTTCCGTCAGTGTAATCTTAAGGGCGGTCGCACACGGACGTTTGCTAAACGCAATTTATGTTGAGCAACTAAGGTGTGTCATTGGCGTGATTTCACAATAGTGTTCGTAAGTAATTGGTGTGACAGGAGTTGGTGACTTGTAGCGCGCGAGTTCACATGATTAGCAGTGGTTTCCAACTGACTATTTTATAGAGACGGCGTAAAATCTACCAACTGGATGTACAGCAGTTATGTCGAATTTGTGTATGCAAACTGACGTCTGTGAGCTTACTAACTTGAAGTTGTGGACATTTTTACTATATAAATGCGGATGTGAACGTAACAGATTTACAAAAAAAAAATACAAACAAAAAAACTTTGGAAAGTGTTGAATAAAACTTGAAAAGCTTGCAGCTGATTATTGAAGACACCGTTGAGTTAATCATGTGAATTTTACACAGTTGTTTTCGACAGAACATTAGGCCAATGCACATGAGTACTCCTTGACAGTTGAATTGGTGTTGCTGTTGCTTTTGACAGTTCCTTTGAGCGAAGCAATCAAAAGAAGCTTGTGTGACATTGGCCTAGAACGTTTCAATTTCTCAAAAAGTTTAATATTATATAAAAAGTATTGACAAATGTCAAATTGGAGACTATCCCTAATAGCAACGCTATCTGCACCTGTCAGTCCAGTTCTGTGATTTGGCGATCAAGTGAGCGCTGACCCTTAAACACTATGCTACACCATTGCACGTGCAATGCAGTTCACATCGAAATGCATTCGATATTATGTCATCACTAGAATAGAACTGATAGCGAATATGACTAATTTGTGATTAGCGCCACGTAACGCCACCTAAGACGGCTGTAATTGCAGCCAGTAGCACAGTGTATCGCGGGTTGTTAGGTTTGTTCTCTCCGTTGTTCCGGTGTGAGTATATTGAATTGAATTTGAAACAACAATTTTCATCAGCCTAGGATCGTTTTCACCGCAGAATCAATATGCCGTCGACCAATCCATGTTTGATATGTTCTACATCGCCTACCAACAAGGAGTTCTTCAAGTGGCCCGATTATGAGAAGACTATTTCGAACACTTTGCGAACTTTCTATAAAAAAAAGGAATTTTTCGATGTAGTCCTGACCACCCAAAGCGATAAGTGCCAAGTCCTAGCACATCGCATCGTCCTTTCCGCTACGAGCAAGTACTTTTACGATCTGTTTTCCGGGCCCATGAGGGAGCACAGGGAGATAGCGCTGACGCAAATAAACGGGACCACGCTAAAGTCGATAGTGAACTTTATGTACATGGGGACTATTCAGATTCGCATCGAAACGGTGGAGTCGCTACTCAAGGCTGCGTCGATTTTCCAAGTCAACATTTTGATTGAGGCGTGCTGGGAGTTTTTGCGTAGAAGCATCTACATCAGTAACTGCTTGTTCATAGCCTTCCTGGCAGAGGAATACAACAACATTGAGATATATGCAAAGGCGTTCATTTTTGCATGCGACCACTTCGAAATGGTCTGCGAGGAAACACAGTTTCTCAACTTGGACGAGTCCCAGCTGATTAGACTCATTTCCAGTGACGATATCAATGTTCGCTCGGAGATGACTGTGTTCCATAGTGTGCTGGCATGGATCACATTCGACAGGCCAGACCGTGACAAACGGTTGGTAAATCTTCTGTTACATGTGCGCTACGAGTGGTTGACGGCAAAGTTCATCATCGAGAACATGCCGTTTCTATGCGAAGGCGAGTGCTGCGATTTGGTCTCCAATTGGCTGCAATGGCATAAGACGCCCGGAAACCGTCCACAGCTTCCACTGAAAGAAAACATCCCCAGGAAGTCGTATGAAAAACTTGGTCTTGTGACTTGGAGTTCTGCCGGCTACATGATTCAGACTTTCGATCAGAAATCGAACAGTTGGGTATTAGAAGAGGTCGAAACATGTCAGATATCACAACCGAGATCGGAGTACACATGCGAGGTCCTACTTGGAAAAGTGTTTCTATGTGGCGGTACGATTGATGGGTTGATAACAAATTTGGTCGAGTATATAGATATCAAGAAACAAAAATTCAATAGCTTACCCCCGATGAATACCGCACGCCGGTTGCCGGGCCTAATGGCATGCGATGGGTACTTGTTCGCTATTGGTGGATATGACAGTGATGGCGAGGTCTTGACATTAGTGGAAAGGTACGATTTCAGCAAGTGTAGGTGGGAGTATGTAGCTCCTTTGCCTCGAAGATTCGAATGCAAGCGGCAAGCTTATTCTAATCATTTGCTGTACATTCTTGGCGAAGACGAGACTATGTTGTGTTACGATCCAGCTGTCAACAAATGGACGGAGAGGACACATCCGACAGAAAAATCAAGATTTATGGATGTTCGTGGATGTTTGTACGCATTTGGAGGCAGAGGTCATGACATTCAATCTTATGATTCGTCGAAAGACCTTTGGAAAGTGACAGGATCGTCGCTGTCAGCAGAAGGTCTGGTTACATGTACTTCCTTTAAGAATCGACTCGTGTACTACAGTTGTAGAGAGGATGGGGCGGCGCTGCACAAATATAACCCGGAGACAAACAAAACAAAAAACTTAATCCAACCGACTCAGAGTGCTGATGTCAGTTGGTTTCATCTGTTCACTCTGTGAATGTGTGACAGTGTTCCAAATAATAAAGTTCGAAAAAGTAAGATCATGTGTTTTTTTTTTTTTTTTTTTTCGTTTTCATCAACTAGGAGGAATGGCTAACCTATGCGAATTGTGCGAAAATATTCAAAATTGATCGAAAATGTTGGAATTTAAAATTTGTTTTGTTGACTCCGTTTCAGTTTAGCGGACTATTTTTTTTAGAAGCAAATGGGGGGATTGCATTTCCTATACGGTTTATGTTTTGGTCACTTAATCCGTCGAATGTTAAGGTTTTCAACACTTTGTGAGTCATGAAATATGTCACATTGTATGAGGGACTTGTTGTGACAGTTTTGTTGTTAATTTGATGAATGTTTGAAAAATTCGAAGATATTCGAATTCCAAATATCTCGTTTCGGGTGCATTCGAGGGGAAAATGTTGTAGGCCAAAAAGGAAGACAGTCGAAATTCCTACAATTTATGTGTTTACAATTTTTGTCCTATACCCATCAATGAAGAGGCTACGGAGCTAAAAAGTCGATAGCGTTGTAAAATATGATATTCAACCTGCAAATGTACAGGGCTGTATAAGGTGGGAAAATTGTGATAACGTCTTAAATTACACGTAAAAACTAACGATTGGAGAGATATTGGGAGATTTTCGAAGATGTTCGAATTTCGAAAATAGCCATACTAAAGCCACTGAACATGTTTCACCGAATCTCGGAACATTTTTCATTCGTCACTTGAGTCTACAATCACTCTGGAGTATCTAGAAGTGCCCAAGAGCTTGCTTACTAAAGGCTTTCGTTATCGTTATCGTTATCGATATCTGAGACACGGTAACTTTTTATGCAGTCCCCATCCAAATGCATCGAAGGCTGTGGCATATTTGTTCACCTATAACTACGTTATCTTTAGAAGTCAACAAGAAGTGCTCATTTATTGTCTGTCGTCGTAGTCAACAAGTTTTTAGCTTTTTCGGTTTACAATGTTCGAAAGTGTTGGAATTTATAGGTACCTTTCAATAGCAGTGTACTTATAAGTGGCTTCAATTCAGCTGCTTTTATTTATTTTTTTATTTATTTATTTGCATTATTCTTGACTTAACAAACTTTGTATTTACTTAATCTACGATAACAATATTAAGTACAAGAATAGGTAGTGACATTTGTATTTGCGTAGTAACAAATAGTGATAATGTCACTTCAGAAAAAAAAAGCTTGGAAGTGTGGGGTGAACTGTTTAATTAATTTTAAAAGAAGAACAGTTTATGAATTTATACATATTTTTACAGAAAATTAATAATAAAAAAGAAAGAAAACGTAAATTTAAAATAACATTAATTTGTACATAAAACAGCATTAGAACAATGTAACGTACATGTTTAGACAACATAGGGCAGCAAAACTTTAATTTCCTCGTGATCAAAATCAAGAAGCCACATTTTTACGTATTTTAGGAATAGGGGCAATGATCTTATTCCTCGGATATTTATAGGAAATTGATTAAATAGTTTGCACGACACGATGGAGTAAAAGTTTCTGAATAGAGTAGTACGGAAAGGAGGAATAATGACAGCATTAGTTGAATTGCTTCGCAAATTACGATTGTTTGAAATAGGGCTCCGTAAACACAGTTCACAACGTTGTCATCGAAGTTTTGCGGAAAGTGCTCATGAGACCTGATAGCTCCTTTGTGGTGTTAAAAAGTTCAGACTTAGGGTAGATAGGTAAATGGGTGCTCTTGTGGCAATTTTGCCACAGCTTCACTTAGACCATCAGTTGGGCCCATTGTATCCAGACTTACTTTCGGCTTCTTTAGCTACCGCTTTGAAGTGGATCCTCTCCAAAGAAATAAAGTTTTGGTTCGGGGGTGAGTGCCATCTGTTTGGTACGTCTTTGTTCTTCCAGTTGTCCTCAAGTTTTTACGGCAGAGAGCGGCTGATTTTTTGATTCCACCAGCTGCTAGCGCTAGACCCTCTGCAGCGGGGACTTTGTCTTCGAAGATATAGGTCTACTATAGACCGAGTGCCTTCACTCGGCTCAAACTTCATTCCAAACATTGCCTGTGGAGAGCTGTTGATCGTTTAAGTTTCCTGTGCTGCTAGTTCGTTAAAACGAACTTCTTGCCACTGCCATGTCGTTCCGGTTCCAGTTTGTGAGGCCCCGACATCCCAAGTGTGGATAAATCTATCCTCAAGCTTTGTACGTAGAAGGCTGTTGATTATTTTGGCTATCAGAACAAAGTTACATGGTTTGAAAACTAACTGCAAGTTTTGTAGCCTGTAAAATACGTATGCGAGATGGCATGTCTATGTCAGTTCTTAACTTGTTTCGAAGGCCATCGAGCCAACTTACTAATTGTCCGCCGATCGCAATATTCCTTCCTGGCTGTCCTTATCAAACCCACGTAATCCGGTAGCAGACACGATAGAGCGAGCCGTTTGTGAGTTTTAAAACCAAAAGGTCTTCAAAATTTACTGGTTGAGAAGCTCTCTCAGGACATTTACACTCTCGAATACCTGCCAGACGTATATGGTAGGTATATTTAAAAACTAAATTTGCTCTTCCTTGTCGGTGTCATGCTTCTTGAGGTTTAAGCCAACGCGCAGTAGAATCACTTCAAGTACTTAGGAAGACTCGTAAAATAAATGAAAAACTCAATTCGAACGGAAAGGGTGCAAATGTAGTAAAAATAAATGAAAAACTCCATTAATTTACATAAAATAATCGTAAATTATTTGGAGTGCTGCTTCACTCTTCAAGGAGCAACCGATAGAATTGAAAAAAAAAAAAAAAAACAAAACAAAACTAAAGTAAAACCTCCTTGAAGTGCATTTTTGTGTCGAAAAATTCTCGAGTACACGGCTAAACCCCACGGGTTTTATTTATTTCCAGGAATCCCAGAACTTCTTCTCACAATCATAAATTCAGTTCTACTCCTTGAGGAGGATATCTCCTCGAAATGAGCTGACGAAAATTTAAATGCACATCATCAAGTAGGCCGCGTGAGGCAATAAACTTTTTTAAAATCATCATTAGGTGTTGCAGTGATGTTGATGGGTTCTCCTACTTTTCATTTTTTGTCATTTTTTTGTTGTTCTGTTTGTCTCTCAGGATAAGGATCTTCTGTGCTCGTACTGTGTGAAAGTGATCAGTTGAATTGAGTGTGTGTGTGTTATTTTTTTTTACTGTGCGTACGTCACCCCTTGTGATCATCACCCATGAGCAGAAAAAAAAAACTGATTTTTTTTGTTAATCTATTCTTCGTCCTTGGTGGTTGCAGTAGAGATCACCACCGAAAATTGTGGGGTGAGAAAATGGTGTTGGATTTGTTTGTACTTAGAACATATACATTTTTTTTTGATTGCGCTGCCAAAAAGGACTTTCACATAGAGAAGTGCATTGCAAAGACGGGTTAGGGATTTCTTTTTTTTTTGTTTCTTGGTGAAACGAGTTCTTTTATTTTTTTCGTTGTTGCTCTGTTCTTTTTTGACAGGATCACTGTGACTGTGAGTGAGCGCCTTGAGAAGGGGTTAAGAAATCCGCGGCATTTTTTTTTCGTCAAATCAACGAAGGACTTATTTTTTTTCTCTTAAGCAACCCATCAATTGCAGCATTTTGTCGAAATGTGGTGTGTTAAGGAGGAGAGCCTGTGATGCAGCAATAAAAAAGTGTTGTTGAGGTTGGCTTTTCTTAACACCGTGTGTTGCGTTTGCATTGTCCCGCAGCGAGAAAGGGGTTATATGAATTTTCCTATTATTTTTTATGGTCGCAGTTCAGTCAGTTTCTTTTTTATTTATAACATAATTTTGTGTAATGGAGGCATGGGTTGGTATTTTTTTTTTTTTTATTGAAAATTATATAACGACAGAGATTTTTTCTCTGTCATTGTTTGGAGGAAAATGGGCAAAAAATTGTCGAACAAAACGTTTTTGGTGTTAAAATAAACGCTTAAGGCAGGCTTTTTTGCATTTATTTTCGGGTGACATTTTTTTGCTTAAAAAAAACAGGCGACGGTGACGTCGGGGATTTATGTGAAACTAAATAAAAAAAAAAGACAATGAATAGTAATTGCAGGTATCAAATGGGACATAGGAGAACAAAACATCGCCTTAAGGCTTGAAGTGATACTACGTCGAAATTAATCCTTTGTGATAAGAAATCTTCGGGGACAAAAGGGATATGGGAATCGTATGAATGTTTAATTGGGACAAACAAATCATCAGATTTTGTCAAGCGGTTATAACTGGGGGAAATCGTGCGTTTTTAAGAAACAATTTCAAAACACTTTTTGTTGACAACGAAGGGGGGAACATTGTTTATATTTTAGATGTTAAATTTAGATTTAGTTACCCATCTTTTCTCAGTCAGGGAAACGTAACTTAGGCATGCGAATTCATAGAGCGTCTGGGCTATTGTGCATACTTTTTTTGGGTAATCGTATTGAAAACCCCAAACTGGGGCCTCGTCCGGGAAGCATATTGTTATGTAACATAATCCACCTATCATTTACTTTGCCTTTTTTCTCTTTTGCTACTCTTGTCGTTTTCTAAACAAACAACAGTGCGAGTATAAATATTTCACTTTAATATTGCTCGCATTGCTCTATTTTGCAGGAGTTGAAGCTTATTAATCATTACTTTGCTTCACAAAAAAATAATTGAAGGACAGTATTCATAGTGTGGTTTTATCATCGCATGCTACCGGAATATGGCTTCCATAAAAACGTCTCCATAATCATCCCTCCTAGGGATGAATGGGAAAAATATAAACCCAATTCATCACGATTTGATATCATCTAGTACACAGACGGTTCTTAGATGGAGTCAGGGACCGGCTCTGGAATCTACGGTGAGTAGCCCCAGGTGAACTTGTCAGTCAGCCTTGGGAAAAACTTATCCATATTTCAAGCTGAAGTCCTTGCAATTTACCATTGCGCTAGAATAAATCTAAGTTCTAACACACGGGAAACAATCATATTTATCTTTTCAGACAGGCAAGCAGCGCTCACAGCTCTTGACTCATCGGTCATAAAATCAAAACTAATCTTAGAAAAATTCATAGCCATCTGTGAACTTTCTAAGAAAAACCTAGTCATCCTCCACTGGATTCCAGCCCACAGAGGATGTGAGGGTAACGAATCAGCTGACTCACTGGCTAAAACCGGAGCCAACACTCCACTTATCGGATCTGAACCCTTCTGCGGAGTCAGCAAAAACCATTTCACGAACTTCATTAAGAACTTATCTCGCATCGAGTCGAACGAGATTTGGCATAATACAGCTGGACAGATCTGCACCAAACAAATTTTCCATAAATTCTCCCCCAGAAAATCGCTCTTCCTGATTAATCTGGACATAAAATAGTCTGAGGATCCTTACAGGAATAATCAGTGGCCACGTGAAAAAACACCTCCACCGCATTGGCGTCTCACCGGATCCTATCTACAGGCTCTGTCTTGAGAGTGATGAATCCTCTCTTCACATACTCATAGCTTGTCCGGCTCTATGTCGTCTTTGGGAAAATCCTAGGGAATGAGACTGTCGATCCAGCAACCCTTGCTGACCTACACCCAGAAGAGATCCTTGTCTTCCTGAATGCCTCTGGAGTGAAAACATGGCTCTAGGAACCTACCTGGGAAGACACAATAGGCTACTCTAAAAAGCCGCAGTGCCAGAGCCCCTTGAAGGCTCTCCCGCCTCTTAATCTTATCTTATCTAAATGTCAGTCTATTACTATACCCAGGTACTCAGTTTAAGAAGGTATTTCAAGGCTTTCATTATCTACTTTAATGTTTACGACACTATCACTTGATACAGTGCTTTCAATTATCATCACTTTTGTTCCTGACAACAGTTGAATATAGTTAAAAAAACGTCGGTCAGAATATAACTTATTATGGTCATCAACATCAATATTTCAAAAACGATATCGTCAAGACGATTATTGTTAGGTACACGGAATCTGCCCCCAGCTATTAGGCTATCTGGGTCTGGTGTTGCGAAGCATAAGCCTGTTTGGAGCTGCTTTAAGTTCGTTCCGATAAAGTGGAAAGGACAACTGTTTTTTGGCTTTGCTCGCCTTTTAAACCAACCCTGCAACCTTTGTTAATTGCCAATAGAACCACCCGGCTGTTTCGCATCATTCAGCAAATTTAAGGTGCAACATCCACACTAACCAAAGAGCTTTTCTGAATAAAGAAAGAGGTACCGCAGCGGTTCCCAAACATGCTCTATACTTCCTCACTCTCAGTCTCATAGAGGCCCTCTTACCGCTCAATGGCGCCACATCACACAATTATCCCAGCGGGAGCACTGCCTCCCCCAAAAAAAAAAACCGGATACACTGTTCTCCTTAAGCGATTTGTCGCCGGTTTGTTCTTCTTTATTACAGTCATATCAGACCTTGAATTCCTCGCATATCAGTCAGAAAAAGATCCAAATTAAGGACAAGGTTATCGCAGTCAGGCACTCTCCTCCGGCTCAATTGGACAGAAAAAATAAAACACAAACACCGCTTCAGCGCCACTGAAACAGACGGGGACACAATCAGCAACAAAAAAAAAATCCATCATCCAACGACATCCGCTGGGAAGCGCACTAGCACCAGCCCAACATCCACTTCTGCGTGCTTCGACGCAAAGTGTCTCTTTTCGTAGATCATAAAGAACACCATGTCGACGCAATGATGTGAAATGACGATGAGTAATCATGTTCCCATCGCATTTGCAGCAGCTCATAAATTTCACTTGATATGAATATGAATTGGATTCGAAAATGAAAATAAAAAACCAAATCAATTCTAAAACCCTTCCAGCACCAGCACTCGACTACACGCTACCATAAGTGCCATGGGCATCCTATCTATGCGCGATTATGCGACCAACGAGAGAGTGTATATGGTTGGTGGTTGCTCCCAAGGCCCAGCCAAAGCCATACCAACATGTGGGGACGAATTTCAATTCAGAAGAAGTTCTGCCTCACTTCGAAATCTCTTAATAGCTCCACTTGGTAAACGTGTATACAATCATCTGAAGGGGATCGCACAAGAAAATGCGGTTTAATGAAATTCATTTGCAGTCGTTTAATGAGAACAAGTGTTTGAAGAGTCGTCATTCAGTTTTCCAATTAATAGGCACACCAGTGTAGGGTTGGGATAGGACAACGATTGAGGAATCTGCCGGAATGCCAGATATTTCCGTTCGCTAGGTCGACGTTTCGTTTTATTTCTCGTAGAATGTCTTAATGATGTTTCAATAGTCATCTCTGGGGGGCACAGGCATAGCCTGCGCAAAAAGTTGATCCAATTTATTTAGTGACAATTAACTGAGCAAATTTTTTGAACTTAATAATTTTGTTCAATAGTATTGACTGGAGTTATGAATTCTTAAATCTTAACCTAGAATCTATGTTTAAACGCTTCATTGAAATTTTAAGAGATGGCTTTGTTAAATTTGTTCTTTGTTCTCAGAAAAAAAAGATATCTAAGCTTCATAGGCAGCTTTTAAACTTGCTAAGTTTAAATCGTATTTGTTTGAATTCTGATAAAATTTTTCCGATTTGCTTCAGAAACATTTCATAAATTCTTTCAAACTGGACGCCGGTGAAACATTTATGAAATGTTTATAAAATGTTTAATTTTTATCCATTTGTGCACTAAATAATTGTGCACTCTAAAGCTGTAGGATTATTAGCAGCGTGCTTCATTATCATAAAAAAATTACAAAAAAAAAAAATAAGAAAAAGGCCAAAAAACAGCGACAAAGAAATTTGTTTAAACAAGGACAATCGCTGAATATTTGTGCTATCAATTTTGAATTCCCATGTTCCTCACATGGTTAATTGTATGTGGCGTGCTCACGTGTGTACAAACCTTCCGCTTAGTACGTCGTGTACCGTCTTTAGTGAAAAAAAGGAAGGTTGGCCGACACGTCAGTCATAACAATTGCAGTTTGATTGAAACACATCGACATTGCTATACTTCAGTTTCTGGCCCTAAGCAATAAAACATAAAATGTAACTCTTTGTCTAAATTATAAAAAAAAAAAAATACTTTAAGTTAGAATATAGTTATTAGGTCTGTTCGCGTACTTTCTGGTTCAATATTGGCAATATGTCACATTTCTCTCATTGCGAGTAGATTCGCTCACTGAAATGAAATATAACCAAAAAGAAAAGGAACGCGTTAAACCACAAATTTGAAAAATGCGACTTTTCTATGCGGGAATATTCAAATGTCAGTAGAACAAAGTACAAATTTATATTTAAGAGCAAGAGTTGAATTGCTTTGTTGACGAAATTAATAAGGTCAATTCTTTTGCTTCTTACATCTATTTTAATGCCATAAAAGCACAAGATTTAAGTGAAATCAAACAAAAAGTCAGTAAAAAATTAGCTTTTGAATGATTTGCCAACCATTTGTCAACCATTTTGGCTTTCTTCTACCCAACTTTTGCATAAGGGAACGAAGTTTGACTTAATTTGGCTAATGTGTTCGAATGCATTAGCATTGCATTGGCGAACAGACCTATTATTAACAAAGTAGCATTTGTCAAATTAAAAATATCACAAGCGTTTTTTCTTTCTTCTTGTTCCAATTCATAAGTCCGACTCTAAAAGTAATGTTGAGAACTATAGAGGTATCCGCAAGTTATCGGCTATTCCTAAGCTGTTTGAAAGCTTAGTTACAAGCCGACTTGAGTTTCTAACTAAAGAGTTCTTATCAGAGGCTCAGCATGGTTTCGTATCCGGTCGATCTATGCTACATCGAGCCGGTGTCTTCCATTAGACTAAATGTAAAACTATATATTTGGTATTCCCCCCAAAAATATAATACTTGTAATTTTATAATCAGTCACGTTCAGGAAATGAGACTTTGGTAACACTTAGCGTATTTTCGTAATTTTCCGTTTTATCGACGTTTATATCTCTCAGGGGTCAGTATTTAGTGTCAAAAACGTCCTTTTGTCCATCAGTTGTCAATTCCGGATTTATTAGGTTACTTTACAGAATTTGATTGTGTTATAATTAATTTTGGTTTGGACTTTAGTCTTGTCTTGCGTATTATATATTGAACTTTTCTTGGTGCTCTCCGCATTGTGTATTTTTCGTAGAATAAAAAGCTGTTTTATTCGCCCGATTGGCAGACTCAGTATTTATTTTTGGACATTATTGGTGAACCCCAATTTGCGTTGGAGCAACAGTATGCTATTGATACTGACTTTAGTAAAGCCTTTGATTCAGTAAACCATATTGCTTTATTGAAAAAGCTTGAATTCTTTGGTTTTCATTCGAAGATTTTATGTTGGTTATCGTCTTTTCTAATTGACGGAACTCAAAAAGTGCGCATTGGCAACGTCTGCTCTAGATCGATTAACTGCAGCTGCGGGGTTCCCCAAGGCAGCCATTTAGGTCCACTGCTTTTCATAATTTTTATCAATGATATTACCTTGGCAATTGAACACTGCCAATGTTTTTAATATGCTGACGATCTAAGACTTTATCTAAAAATTAGAAGCTTAGACGACTGTCTCTTAGTAAATATTTACAATTGGATCTGAATTCTATTTCACACTGGTATAGGTCCAATGATTTAAAGCTTAACATAAATAAGTGTTATGCTGTATCTTTCTCTAGATTGATTTCAACTTTGCAGTCAGATTATGTCGTTTAATCTAATCTTCTGCACAGGGTTCCCGAAATCAAAGACTTAGGTGTCATACTCGACTAAAATTTCACTTTTAAAAGCCATGCTAACTATATTGTTTTAAAAGCCAACTCTGACATTGGTTTTATTAATAGAAATTGCAAGGATTTCAAAGACCCATATGCCCTCTTATCTTTATACATCTCTTTGGTAAGATCGCTTCTTGTGTATGCAGATGTAATTTGTCCTTTCTTTTAATGGTCCCTATATATATATACCGGCTGGATCACTAAGAACTAGAGATTTGCCTTTTCAAGGCGTGCGAAGAACTAAATACGGGTGTAAGAAAATTTTTGTCTAGAGCAATCATATTTCTCAATGAAGCTTAGCCAGGTCCCTTCCATAACCCTTTTAACAGCTTGGTTGCGGAAGAACATTTAAGACAGTAAGGGTCTCTTAAAATAGATTTACCTGCTAAATTATGCATATGGGGCTAAGTTCTCTGTACCACTTTAAAAAATGTCCGACACGATGGATAGAACGGAAACTTGATGAGCTCCTTAAGAGGACCGAATGCTAAGGGTTCAAGTTCCGATATCAAAATCGCACTTGACGACTTTGTTTCCCGAATTAGTGGTAGTTCAGGTAGTTTTGTGTGGTTTAGAGCTCCGCTAAAGCTTTGAGTAATTTCGAATTCAATAAACGTCAAAATAATGGAAAGGGACACAGTAAAAAAAATATTCACGCAATAATTTGAAACGCCGGTAAGTTCATTTCTTAAATCTACTTTTATTCTTCCTAATTATTTTGCTTTCCTTGCAAGCGGATACCCCAATGTCCAGATTCAAATGGAAGTTTTTCACTTCGCCAGTAAGTATTCGTTTTTTTAATTGATCTACCCAAATCTCAATACGCTGTGGCCGTATAAGTAAATATTCTTCGTCACCTCAACTAAAGTCGTAAGGACCCAGTACAGTACTTGAAGAAGCAGCAGTTCTCCGACTTTATTTATTTATTGCGCTTTTGCAAATGGTTTTTTAAACTCTCGCAGTGCCGATTTTCTACCACGATTTCCAACAGTGCTAGAGGTCGGTGAACCTAAAGTTGTCTTCAGATGTCCTGGCTGTCTACAATTTCGCGCCTACAACTACAGTATCTAACCACCTGGTCGCTCCGAATTTCCCGTCCTAGCCTAATCTTATCCGCGCGCGTAATAAATTTCCCCCGCGATGATATGTTTTCATTCGAAATTAGTTGAGAGCACACGCTCGGGTAACAAATTAGTAACAGATGAACTGCGAGTAAGAACGCGCCATCAACCACCACCATCAGCAAGTAAGTCACCCCTAATTCAAATATTCAACGGTTTTTCCGTATGTCGGGATAGATTTCACGTCAATGGGTGCGGCACAGTGTTTTCTTATGCGTATACGTGTAGCCGAGTCGTTTGCCTATTCCTAAGCAACTGCTGTTCAGTATTTCATGTACATTTTTAGACACCCTCTACGATGGAAAAATCAACCCTTAGCGCCGTCGTCGTCATCGCCACTAGTTTTTCCCGTATTCGACTTAACGGACATTAACCGAAATATCGATCGATCTTAGAAATTGGTCGCGTGCTACGCTAGCCAACTCTCAACCCCCGTTCCGTCCTTAGGGGTGGCTTAGCTATAATGCACCATTATAAAACTGTTTATGATGGTGGCGGCTGCGTCGTCGTCGTCGTCATCCTCATCGGTCGGTGGACTACATGAAGGTGGCTTCCATATATGAGGGTGTTGAATAACCCCCGATGACTTGACAGCGCATAGTGCACCCGGCACTTTTAGGGGTGCAAACTAGGCTTTGAGTCAGTCGATGCTATTCACTCGTATTTCGAAAAGTCTGCGATGAATCACTCTCGATTGTTGTCAAAGGCATAAGGAACAACAGAAATTTAATTGAACAGCATTCTGTGTGATGTATTATATAGAAATGGGTCGGTGAAACCAGTCCATATGCAGGGCGAACGGCAACGGACGACGGGCTAAATGGGCGTTTGGTTTGACGTCGCCAACGCTGAACGATTAAATTGCCATTCAATTAATGAAATGCCGAGTTTATTATTATTATTTTAGGTTTTATTAGTTTGAACTCTGGTTCCGCTTGCGAGTAGTGGTCTAGAATGAGAAACGTGGCTCGCGCGGAGACCCCACGAGAGAAAAACAGAAAAACAACAACAGCAGAGTGGCGGCGGCGACCACTTAGGAATATCGAATTCGAATGCGATAAATGCGGCGACAACGACAAGATGAAGATCGAATAGAGAATGGGGGAGGATTTTTCAATTAAAATTAATATGCCCAATATGAGCTGCAGATGCAGACTGATGAAAGTTTTTAATTGAAATTAGGCCGAAATTTACTGAACATAACCATAATTAAAGATTGCGAAATGATTTGTAATCTGCTTGTGGATCAAGCGTACGCATTAGGGCGACTATCGCTCATGGAAGTGCTGGATTTTTACTCACCAAGAACTCCTCCTCATGACTTACGGTTATCTATTTCTTTAGATACTCCATGGGTGAGTGGAGTGTATTGCAAATATTGATTTCACAGCTCTCTGGTACATTATTGTCCATCGATTCGTAGGGCTTAGTTGCTTTTCCAAAACCTCCCATCCATAATTAGTACCTTTAACATTCGAAAGCGGAGATGCAGGACACCATCTAGTACAAATATGACTATCCTTTCATTTTAGGAAAGAAGAAAGTTACTAACAGAGGCAAATTACTACCTCCTTCATTTTGTAATTTCTATGAAAATCTGAACGAAAATTAAGAAAATCAAATCCAATAATCTTCTTTCTTATTTTAAGACTTCTTTTTTTTTCCATATAAGAAAATAAATTATTTTAGAAAGAACTAATTCTCCTATTTAACAAATACCTTCTTAGATTAAGAATAGTTATAAGAATAGTGACCAGACGTCCCGCATTTCAAGTGCTGTCCCGCATCATAAATAAAATGTCCCTAATTTACAGCTTTTGTCCCGCAACATTATAAATATACAAAATTTAAAAATAAAACGGGTAAATTATTACATGCAAACTCTCAGTTACCAGTGCTTTCAAATAAAGCCCATGTAAACATTGCTATAAGAATAATTACATTTGCCATTTGAAATACCTGTTATACATTAAAAGCAATAACGAAATTTTGCAGAAAATTAACAAATCTGAAAAATATGATAAGTCGACACGCGCAGACAGTTTTTCAGGAAATGTGTTCAGTTTTTGTGTTTATTTACTTATCTTATCTTATTTATTAATGTACAAATTACTATAGACTGATTATACAACGTTCCTAAGTTCTAAAATGACATAAACTGCAAGTAACCAAACACAAAATGTTAATTAAAAAAAAAAAATATTTTTGAAATGTTTAATTATGCAGGACTTTAGAAAAGAGGGATTTGTATATTACTTAACAAGCCGTCTCTGGGATCAAGAATACTTCTTCATCATCTTAGAGTTAAGTATTTTAATATAAATGTAAAATAAAAATGTTGTTGATCTCAGTACACCCACGCACGGTTTGGGAAAAATGTTTGAATTGGAAGAAGAACAAATTGAAGTAAACAAATCTTAAAGAAGAATTGTTTTCTTAAATCGAGAACTTTTTTCTTATTTTTTTTCTATTCTTAAGCCATTTCCAGAAAATGTTATGAATAAAAAATGAATGCACACACAGAACAAACAACAAGAAGACGAAAACTTATCACATTTCTCTATGGTTTTCATCCAAGAAGAAAGTCGTACCTACTAAAACAATAGAGAAACTCTTATTAAAATAATGGATTTTCTATATGAAGGCACATATAGTTTCAAAAAGACATCTTTTCAATATTGCTATGACGGCATCTTGAAACAGTATGAAAACTAATTGAAAAGCATGTAAAAACCTCTTAGCAGCAAATGTATCGAAAGTATCTAAAAAAAACTCTTCATAACATTTGGACAACTCATTAAAACCTTATTTGCGGAACTTATATGTCCCTACATCTTAAAATGATCTTAAAATAATGTTGTATATTGAATTACTTGAATTTCTGGTCTCAAAACAACAATTCTTGACTGCAGATTTGCCTTCCTTTCAAAAAATGACAGCCTTATATGTTCCTTGTATCCTTGCTGGAAGCGAATGGTTAAAGCACTGAATGCAGCTGGAGAGACGTGATGCAGTCTTCAATCTAAGAAAATATTAAATTTTTCAATTGTATAATGCTTCGATTTATTTTTATACAAAAGATTACCTCTTAAATTTACATCTTTCTTCAAACATTTTAGCAGTTCCTTGGTCCTTTTATCTTTAAATTCCTCTTCAAAATATAATATCATTTTGGAAAAATTTTGTCGAATTTAGTGAAAAGTAAAATTCTTTTCTCGGGATTAAGGATTTCGAAATCTATGATTCAAAATTGTTATACGTTATATATTTACTTTAAATTCATAAAATGGGACTTACCAGTTCATATGCATTAACTACTTAATCCGCAGGACGGTAAATTGCTTATTTATAGTAAGCACAAGGCACATTAACAATTTAATGTTTTTTGTTAATAGATACATTTACAATTATATCACTTTCACTTTTCGACACGTGCACTCTTATTGAAATCTGAAAACAAATGCGCTCAGCACTTTTATAAAATAAAAGAAAACTTTAAGTTCCAAGAGGGAGTTCTTATTGATCAAAGGAATATTAACGTTTAGACAAGCTTTTTTAATAGGGTCGTCTTCTCAGAGACGAATATTAATAAGGTTCATATTATATCATGAAATGTGAAAATCTCACTTACAATTAATGTGATATTTCTTCAAAATTTTAAAGAAAAAGCGGATCAACGCGGAGTAACTTGGTGGGATAGGTGTCGTATCCGGTATCGGCGGGTCTTTAATTAACTCCACTGGGTCCAGGTTGAATATTTTCAATAGGTATATCCTTCGCAATTTTATTCTCGTATTGAGATTTGATTTGTCGATAAAAATGTCCGGTTGGGCCGCTGCAACTGAGAGCCTAGGTGGTGCATTTTTAAAACTCCAAGGAGGTTAGACGTGTTCAAGAAAAGGTACGACGGATGAAGGGAATCTTAGCATTGCTTGTCCGTTTAATTAATCTTTGCCCACTTCCGAGGCATAAGTCTCCTCAACATTGCATTCAAGCAGCATGACCGCTGCAGGATTTCGAAAAGTAGCAAGAAAACGTGACAAAGTGAAAAAACAGTTTTTGAAGCTATTCTGCAAATTTTGGTATTTTTCCACGATATTTAACAAGCACTGGCTCTTTTAACACTATAAAAGCGCCTTTTCCCACTAAAAACAGGATATTGTGGCAGACTCTCGAAAAAAATTTCTAAATTGCAACTTTGGTAGCACAAAGGTCACGCTGCATACAAGCTTTTGCCTGCAATAATCTGTGAACACTCAAAGACGGTTGTCAAGAAGCTTGGAACGCAAAGTAAAGTAGGATTTTCATCACGCAATTACAACAACTACTGTGAGTCCTCCAAGTGTGAAGTAGAGCGTAGTTGTTTTGTGTGCCCAAAATCCTACTTCACTTTGCTTTGCAGAGATCGAAGCTCAAAAAACAGACACAATATATTATCAGAAGGCAATTTTGTGGCAAAGCCGTCTCACGATCAGCTAAGCAGGTCCGACCACCTTTAGGCTCTTCATCTCATAATTTTGGGTCTCCCCTTTAATCCGAAACGATGATACAAGATATTGGATCGAATTTAGCTTGATGCCGTCTTGCATTTCACCCCATATAGCTTCACTGTGCTCCGCGAATCCCCCATTCAACCTACCTACTATTAGCACTCAAGTCCTTGAGATGCATCAAAACCTCCTGTCATCACAATATCGATTCCAACTCGTTTCAACCAACATCTGCTTGCGTATCTCATGTTGCAGACCTGCAAGCTTTGTCAACTCTCCGCACCTAAGGAGTACGATTTCCATGGAAGGCGCAACCCAAAACCAATCACAGCGTCGAAATATGACGATGAAACCCAATATCCATCCAATCTGGCAAATTTATACCAGGCCACTTAATTTTATCCTCAAATTCACCTAATTTGAATATTTCTCTGCAGCGCGATCCACCGGACCACGCACATTCCCCATGGACACATATTCAATAATCATTAATTTCCCCCTGTCATATGGTCTTAATTATATAACAAATCTGAGAGAGAGAACAGACCGCCGACATACAATAGGCCGCCACTACTAACCAAACACCAGACAGGGCACACCAAAAAGGAGACCGGCACTAAAAGCCTTTAAAAAGCGGCGCAGAGTGACGCCGCCGCATCATCGTGGGGGAAACCTGTAGAAATTTTGGCGCCAAAATGCACACACACACACAGCAAGATCCCAGACCTGGCCAAACCAGTCCAACTGCATATTTCTGCCTCGCCAAGATTGGTTCTTGATTCTGCTTCGGTTCAGGATACTCGTACTCGTTGCTAGACTTTTACTTTTTTCTCGGCTCGTTCCTTTTGCGAGAAGCGAGGCATGGTGCGGTTTCTCATTAAGATCTGGCCACAGAGATGGGAGATTCACATGTCAGAGGAATGCCGATGCGAATCATATGGAGCTCGGGCCCCCCAAAAAAAAGTTCAAACCCCAAAAGTCATTGAAGAAACGAACAAGACGCAGGAAAACTGCGCCTTCTCCATTGAGGAGGCGATGCTGCCTTTAAAGGGATACTCGTGCATGCAACCGAGCGACGTTGCATGCAAAAATAATTCGTTTTCCTGGGAATCGAACGACAAAGGCTGTTTGACAGCATTCCAAGGGCAGTAGTCGCATCTCTTGTTCCCTTCGCTTAACGTTAGAAGGAGTCGAGTGGGCCGCCGCTCTGTATCTCTGTGCGTATGTATGTGTGTGTGTGTGCTCGTTTGAGGCAAGTTCAGTTCACGATTTATGACGCGTAAGTGTGAATTTTTTTTTGCGGCCAATTTTGTTAATTAAAATGGCTGCTTCGCCGACGAGTAAGAGATCACTAGTGACCGAGACTGAATTTTCACGCAAATCCACTAATTGCCCGGTTGCCTTGGGAAGGCGCCATCGCATCGTTATGATTTTAACCTAAATATTGATGGAGTTCACTGCGAGGACAACGACCAGCGGTTGCATGTGCACCTGATGAACACAGACTGTGGGTAATTTGCACTCAATTTAAAGGCAAAGGATGTGCAATTTTGGTTGTTGATGGTGATTAGGGTTGCTCTTGACATGCAAGAGATGGAATTAAGTAATTTGTCCAGACCGATCCCGTCAAGGTGGTATGTGAGCCACCCATTGTGCTGGGAAGACATATTATTATCAAACAGAAGATGCGGGCTCACTTTGATTTTGACGCAAAAAATGGTCGATGCACATAGAAGACCTTCGATCGCCTATCAACGTTCTAAGGAGAAGGGAGATTTACTGCGCGTCCGCTCTGAAGAGTATAATGCCCCAGGGTTTACAAATGACGTCCAGTTTTATTGCATCGCACCTCATTGCGGCCGTCCTCGATCGCCGACGAAGAATGCAGTAAAGCAACTCGTCCGATGCGAAGGAAGAGACGAACAAAAAAAAAAAAAAAACAAAAACACAGTCTTCCTTGGAATCTTGAAACACAAGAAATCTCCGCCTAACATCTCTTCGTGACCAAGCTGGAGGAGTACCTAGTCCCCCGTCCCTTCCAACTGACTTATCTAATGACACTTCCCATTCACTGGTGGTGCCCCGAAAGGGATCATCTCTTCAGCGGAATTATCCTCAAAATGATCCCACATTTAATCAAATCTTAGATACAATTTATGTTAGAGTGTCCTGTCGCGGTGACACAACACAACTAGAGCTGGAAATAAATGCGAGTATAATTAAGATTGCTGTGCAGACAAACACAGAGAAAATTAAGAAGGAAACCCATCTGATCGTGCTGGTTTCTGGGAACTTAATCATCACCGCACCGAGTGCAGTTGTATATCATTCCGCAGGGAGACGACTCCTCGTCCCACAAATGCAACAAGTTTGTAGTTCTCTTAACAGGCTCCTCGCCTGTGTCCACACGAGCTGTCCATTTGGTATTTAATGTTTGCTGCAAACAATAACACAATGTTCACAATGTGGAGAAGGGAAAAATTATGCCAGAGGATGGATGGTGTTTTTTTTTTTTTTCGCATAGATCAATCGCATTCCGGCGATCATTGTTTGCTTACGCTGTGCGACTGTGCGAGAAACTTGCATTTGTATCGCTTTGTATTAGAAGATGCGGCTGCAAGTACGTTGTCGAACTGGCGAGCGAACAAATAACCTCTATGCGCGATCGTTTTATTTCTCTCGCTTGTGCAAATGGAAGTGATCTTTCTGGTTGGATACACTTGTTGCCTTGATGGGTGTTGATCAGTTCGGCTAAGTGGTTATTTACGATCGTTAATCTGCAATGAGGATCGGTTTCGCTTATGAGTGCATGAACAACATGATCACTGCTACGATCGCACAGGTCAAAACTATGAAGGCGTTCAGTGATCGTGTGCACTGATTGGGATTAGAATTGGAAATCCCAAGAAAAGGTGGTGAAGATCAGTTAATGTGATCCTGCAGACAGAAAACAGGGGCCTCCAGAAAGATCGTGCCAATCATTTCAGCGTTAAGATAAATCTTCAGAAGAGTCACATGAAAGATCTTGTCAGTGAGGTTTTGAACATTCAAGATTTCTTTTACAAAACGATGTTCCAAGGAGATCTGCGCGATCAAGTTCAATAAATGAATCAATAGATGGCGCAGCAGGTCCATATCGAACCATGTAGACATTGTATTCGTAGAAAATTTCGAACTAGAGGCCGACAGCTTAAACTGGTGGCCGGATTGGGTTCCAACTTTGGTTTGTGGGCCTACAGTACAGTCACCGCAATATTAATTGTACTTCCCATAAAAAATGATCATACCAGATCGAAAACGGCTCTAACGCATACCCAGTTTTTGTCTTACTGCATCTCTGCCACGGAGAGCTCAAGGTTCTCTGCTCGCCGCACATCACGCGTCTCTGCTGGGTCCCTGGACACAGGGAGATGGCCAACGAACTTGCAAGAAATGGTTCTGCTATGGATCAAGACCGGGCGATTGATTCAATCAAACCACCACTCTGTAATCTTAGAGCGAGAGTGGAAAACAAAACCCGGATGAAAGCCAAGAACAGGTTGAAAGAATTAACTACCTGCGAAATATCACGGAAGCTATGGCCGGAATATAATCCAAGTCAAGCTTATGCGGTTTGATAGAACGTCTATGTATAAACTGGTAGGGTCCCTAACGGGTCACAACTTCCTAAGACACCACAAAATGAAAATGAAACTCAAGAATGACGATATATGCAGAGGTTGCGGAGACGAGGAGGTACACGAGGACACACCTCACTTCCTGTCAATGCCCTAGTCTCTGCCACTTGAGGAATAGAACACTTGGAAAATATTACTTACATGACATACATGAACTTCCATGACATACATGAACTTTCAGATGTCTCTTTATCTAATCTTTACATGTTCATAAACACATCAGGATGGCTAGACAAGGTCGAGTAACCGAGAAGGAACAACGCAAACGCCAACAACATCGGCTAACCCCCCAATAAAGGCATCACAATGGGTCCACATGGACCTAAGTGGGGTGCGGCAGGACTCGCTTTTGCCGTACCCACCCATAAACCTAACCTTACCATCTCGAAAACGGTCCATACGATTATAGCAAAAATTCATTTCTAAGGTGCTCAGTTTTTGTTTATATTACCGTACAATGGATTTTTGCAAAAAGGGCATTTTTCAAAAATTTGGTTTTCTTTAGCTTACCTGAAAACGGCACAAACAAACAATACAAAATGCATACCTCGAGTAAAATTGATGTTTTCGAAATAATTGCAACCTAAATTTTCATTTTGAATCACCGAAAACGCTAGTTTTAGAAATTGCTCACATCTCGAAAACCCCATTTTCGATTGGGATACAACTTTAAAAACCAAGTAATGCTTACATCTGAATTGAGAATATACCTCTGGACAGTTATACGAGCCATGAGCAGCTTAACTTAAAAGACCATGGTTTTTTAAAGTGGAGGATGGGATAACCGAGAATATTCCCAAGTCGGCAGGAAGCCCTCTTGCAATATCTGCTCGAAAACTAGAAAATTCCATCATTGAACACTTCCTTGCGACTCTATTCAGCTCAGTTTCGCTTTCTTATTTCAACTGTCAATAAGCGCCCCTAATAATTACTAGGCACTGCGTGTTGTTGGCTTGTATGTCAATTTGAGCTCGTCAGACACGGTAATATTCAGCTAACATCGATCTCAAACTTCCAATTAATAAGTAGGACTACTGATGCATGTTAAGGTTCCATGCTTTGTTACAGAGTAACAGCGATGACTCTACTATGCAGTGGTAGGAATAAACCCAGGCGTGGCATTAGCACCGCTGCTTTTTAACTTCACCATAAACCTCTGCCTTGACTGCAAGGTTCTATGCGTGAACCTCCTCTGCATGAATAGGATAGGATAACTTGAGAGAAGTGCTTTATTCTTGAAAGACTAGTGATTGGTTTGACAAGAGCAGGTTGACGTATAGGTAAGCAGAAGACGGAGAATTTGGGATAACAGTCGGAACACTATGGCTGGAAGATCTCCACCTCGGTTAAACAGGTTAAGATTCTTGGAAAGCAAGAGAAACAGCTTGCCTCATTTTAACTGCAGAAGTAACACCTGATTGTATCTCGGGCGCTGTAGCTATCCGGAGGGTCATGTTGGTTGAGACTCGGGTCCGGAGAGCCCAAAAAGTATGTAAGTCTCGGAATATTTAGACAAGGCGACGCTATAGACTACCGCAAAATGGTGAAAAAATGCCAGTATCCCTGAGAGCAGTTGTAAAGATGAAGCAATTTAGGGTACGGCAGCAATAGCTACACGAATTAGCCTCAGGTATTGCCGTAAGAAGACGGGGCTCTTAAGAATAACGGCGGAAACGGCACCCGTCAGAAGGGCTAAAGTTACGGCCTTAGAAAGGTTGGGCTATCAAAGGATGATTCAACAGGTGCTGCGGCTAGAGCGGATGAAGAACTAAAAGGAAGAAGCTTAGGGAGACGAAAACGGACCAAAAAGTTGTACCTCTCATGGCCTTAGGGGCCTTAAGTACCTCGTTTATATAGCATCACCGGCGAGTCAAGAATCTGGAGACACCTATCTTGAAAATCCGTACGAGGTCAAAGCACAAAAAGCCTAACGTTTGGGACCAAGACTGAAAGTCCCCGCACTTCATGTAGTTCAAGGCTCCTCAGTGTAAATATTTCACCAGAAACCCTCCATCAGCTGCAGCAACCACATATTTGCCTAATCTGTGGCCAAATTTCATGCTCGCATCAACGGGCGTGCTAGTAGTGTCACATTCATTAAGAATGTAAATTCCCCACCGTTCCAAATGCGCCATTAATTTTTTAATCTGTGCGGCGCTTCACAGAAACGACATAAAACCCCCAAGCCACGTAACAGATTAGCATACGCCATGAATAAGCTTCAGCTCCACTGTCTTAATGATGCTATATAAATACTAGAAACAAGATCTTGTGATCTTGAAGGCAAATCTACGCTCAGGCGGAAATGGCACACAAATCAATGTCAGCAAAAAAAAAAAATATTTCTCTCCGCCGAGTAGTATTTGCTGCCCATTCACACCCAGTCCGACGCGGACTTGTGTCAGAGTTCCTTAGAATCGAAAATCGTTTAGTGTGACTCTGACTTGATTCAGATGTAAACAAACATCTTCAAGTACGAGGAACAAGCGCAACTTTCTCACAGGAAGCGGACAATTTGAACTCTGTTTCTGATCGTCGACAACGCACGCACTGTTTAGCTGCTTTGTTGTGCATTAAATAAGCGATCATGCATTACGACGACCGACAGTGTGTTGGATCGTACATCGTCGTCGTCATCGTCATCATCAACGATAAACGTCGCTGTCGTCGTCGTCGTCTCTTCTGTAATATGCAGTGGAATGCAGTTTGTTATGTCCAGCACCGGCTAAATGGGGAGGAAAAGGGTTCGTTTATTGTGGACTCTGGGGTCATTGTAGAATTTAATTGTTTGCTCAATTAGAAAACAAAACATGGTCATATAGACATACATGTGAGTAGCATCGTAGTCAGAGGATTGAGACCCTACCATCCCGTATTTAAGACGGTGACGCAATCGGTTCTTGTCCCATTCATAACTTTCGGTATACTCAAAGCCTAAGACACTCTGCAACATCTATCAATTGCTTGACAGCAGCCAGCTCCTCGCCAGTTGAAAAGGTCGCTTAGGAGGATTCGTTTCGATTTGAAATTCACCATACGTACATCTATATAGCCAACTATATGCCAGAAGACGAAAGAAGACGAGAAAAGTACGTTCGTGGCCAAGGCCACATAACAACAGGCCCAGACCGAGGTGGAATATTAAATAATTTTCCATAATCATTCCTGATGAGCCTAGGCATTATTTCACACAGCGAAATGCGTTCGGGAACAAATTACCGATTACCGCCATGTCGAAGACATGATTCCATTGAAATTCTTGGCGTTCTGCGTGTGGAGTTTTTGTTTGATGTTCTTTTATTTTTTGGGTGCGAAAGACAAAAAAAAAAAATTAAAAAAGGCATCATTAGACAGTAGACCGGGGAGGTCTTCGTTGAAAATTTGTATGGAATTGAGTATAGGGTTATCCTTGATGCAGGAAGGACCTTGCGAGAGCTTGCCGGAGCGTTGGCAGTGTGTGTTGGCTTGCAGTAGAATATTTGATGGCAAAAAGACTAAAACACAAAACTCAGTGTATATATTTTCTATAGGGGGTGAATATTATACAACGTACGACTGTAAATCTTTGTGGCCGCCAGAGGAAACAATTTACTGTACGCAAAGCTGTACGCCAGCGTTGCCAAACAATTTAGACGAAAAAATGCCTTGAAAAAACGATGCCTTTTTCAATAAAAAAATTCCCAAAATAAATAAATCTGTTGAATATAGTTCTACATTTCAAGACAAAATAGTTAAATTAGTTCGTAATATTGTTATTTTCTTTATTTAACAATAAACTTACTTTATTTATTTAACAAAAAAAAAAAAACCCCGCCGATGAAAAGTAACGAATAAACAGCTTCGAAATTTGTTTCAAATTTCAAGTGGAAGCTGGTTTTATTTTTAAAAAATGCAAAATGGGCCGACTTTGAAGGTGGAAACACATTCTTTAAGACCGAGATTATATATAAAATTCCTTTTGGCTAAGATTTCTTAAGAATGTTTCGAAAAAAAAGTCAGTAGATATGTTGAATCAAAAAGAAAAGAAAATAGAGACATCTGAAATAAAAAAAAAGATGCCGTTTTGAAAAAAACAAGCCTTAAAGCCTTAGCTAATGCAATAATGCATTAAAGGCATGAAAAAGCCTTATTTGGCATCACTGGCTGTACCGCAGTGTTACACACACTTGGGAAGAATGCCCTTCAAAACAAATAGAGGTTCATCGCCGCCCAACATCATCCTTCCGTCGAGGAGTAACTCTTAAAAAGCGACGGGCACTTTAAACGACTTAACCATTTTGATGAACACCGTAACGAGCTGTTACGGGCACATTATTGCTATGCCCATCAGAACAACCTATATATTATATGCACAGTGGTTTGTGCAATTTTAGAATCATGCGTACCACCAGCTGTTATAAAAGTCCGCAGAATAAACGACTGACTCAGTTTCGCGACGCGTTACAGTTATCAGTAGAATGCCCACCGGCAAACCAGGGCAGCGCTGTCCATTTTTGTACCGACTATCAACATCTTACTTCCGCTTTTCGATTTATGTTGCAAACGGACGACTCAACTATTGCAACAAAAACCATCACGACGCGTTACAGATCTTTGATTACTGGATGTACGCCCAGTGGTCTATCCATTTAACAGTTCTAAAAGGACGCTCCCAGCTTTTGTTTGTCGAACAGCTTTAACATACATCCGCGCCTCCGTGCTTTAAGTTTTCCTACGTCTTTCAAGAAAAGGTTTTCCATTGAATGGGCCTTACCAGCTCTTATCTAAAAACTGTGCCTTTTACAAGCTTCAATTACCGAGACTTCCCACCAGCGTTGATATTTTAAGAATTTTTATACATCGAACCTAATTTGATAAGAAAATTGTACCTAAAATGACAAAATCGTACCTAATATTTCAAATCAGTGGTCATTGTTTTCATATTGTTTTTAAGGGTATTTTACTTATTTATAAAAGTTAACAGGTACATAAGTTTTTTTTTTTTTCACTAAATTAAGTTACACTTCTCAATCGCGTCCTCGCCGTGTTCCGCGCTGAAATAGCTAATAGCTGTCAGTGTCACTATTCACAAAGGTACATGTCAAATTGGCATCAATAAAAATTAAGTTGAAAAAAATGTAAATGTAAAAAAATAGATCGCGAAACATAAATAATTATAAATTAACATTTTTTTTTTTGAATATATTGAGAAAAACTAAGTACGGGATCTGATATCATCATTTAAAAGTATTTTGATCAAAATCGTTAGAGCGGGTTTTGTACAATTTTGTAGACAAAACGGTAACAAATTTTGTAAAATTTAGGTTGAAAATTGCAATTGCTTAACTATTTAGCTGATAACTGATCATTAGACATTGTTCGGGATGTAAGCATTACATGGTTTTCAACGTCTTTTCGAAATCGAAAATGGGGTTTTCGAGATATGAGTTGTTTCTAAAATTGTTTCGAATTGAAAATTAAGGACGCAAGAATTTTGAAAACATCAGTTTTACTCTAAGTATGCATTTTGGTCAAAATCCTTGGCACAGTTTTGGGGTAAACTAAAGAAACTAGATTTAAAAAAAAATTATTTTTTTCAAAAATCCATTGTGCGATCATATAGAGAAGAACTGACTTTGCTATTGAGTTAGAAATAACCATATTGCATTAGAAATGAATTGTTGTTATAATTATATGGACCGTTTTCGAGATATGTCCAACTTTCAAAAGTACCGTTATTCGATTTTTTAGCCCAAAACTGAGTATGCAGCCATGCTAACCTCACCTACATAAACTTAGATATCAATTTTGGTTGAAATCGTTAGAGCCGTTTTCGAACAAATCAAACTGGTATGAACATTTTGCATGGGAAGTACTCTCAATAGTGAGGTTGCCTTGCAAAAGCAATCCGCAACTAAATAATCGTTGAACTTGTTGCAGCAGTTGCCAAAGTTGTTCTTTCTAATACCTTGTCACATTCTGGAAGGCTGGACTTCCTGCGGGGCGGTCTTTTTCAAGTCTGCACATTCTACGTGCAGGCCAGGGTTGGTTGCTCACACTTTGCTTACTAGGGTCGTCAACATTAGGATCATTACTAAGACGCAAAAAGATCCTTGGTAGCAATGTAACTTTGAAGCGCAACCTCCAATCTGGGGGCAGCAGGCCTTTTGCTGAGCCACTTCAACGTATCGCACCAGAGACCAGACATAAGCCAATTGGGTATATGAGTGCTGCCACTGTCCCCTTAACCCCGCTGTAAATTTGTTCTCAATAACTTGGATGAGTAGTCGATATCCCTTATGTAACCTTGGATGCAAACATGTCGTGCCAGCTTGGGATGGATATGACTGACTAAACTGATTGTTTTTAAAAAAAAAAGTCCTCGCACGATGAAACAAGAGTTGGAGTCAAGCTATTATTCTTTGAATCATTTCGTCATACATTTTGGGTATTGATCGGTCAGAAGGCAACTTTATACACAATCCTCTAGCTCTGTCGCTGCAACCCAACATTAACTACAGTCGCAGCATGCTGGTAAAACGGTTCGATCTTCACAGAAAAATGAGTCCAAGACTTTGGTCTCAAACAAAGCCTTCCGGGCTCAGTTGCTACTGAGCAACCAAATTTTTCAAAATCCCCCCACCTTACACATCCACCGGGGTAAAAGCCCTTCCGCATCATTAAGGACACTCTGCGTTCAACTGACAAATTCCATCGACCCAAAATGTAACAACGTAGTTTCACGCTGCGTTTCGTCCATCAAAACGGAATCCAGATCAAATGCCGCATCTATATAAATTATCCGCCATTGCAATTCCGGTCCCATTAATGACACCAAATGACGAATAAAAACTGAAATTCCCATCGTGTCGGTCGCACTGTCCCATTCACGAAACTCTCTGCGGAACAAACAACAATTAGCCTTTGTGACATTGCGCGTTATCCTCGTCAGCAAAAGGGACTAAATACGCGGAAGTTAAACACGTACCCAGAGATCCAGTTTAATTATTAGGGAATTCCCAAGTTTCTTTAAGTTTCTTTGTGTTTTCGTCAGCATCCTCCCTGGCGGGACAGCATCTTCGCCCCGAGACAGAGATCACTTTATTTTGATAGCGAACGCGCGAAACAAAAGGAGTGATACGAAAATCCACTGTTTGACATTTCGGGAACGAAATCCCATAGAACGAGGTCAAGGGATGGATCTGTTGCAGATGCCGGAGAAGGGTTGCATTCGTATGCATGCGCGGTTTGTGATGCAAAAAAAAAAAAAATTAAATTGCCTCGCATTGACATTTGACAAACAACGGGCGATCAGGGGACAGAGAGAAAAAAAACCCGGATTTGTATGACGGTTCGAATTCGGGATGAAGTTGAGGATGCAGCGGATGCTTATCTCGCGCGTCTTCGACTACAGTGATCCCATTCACGATCATCATGATCCGCTTAATGACTTTGCTCTCTCTCACTCGGGGATGGAATGGCTTTCGGTTTTTTTTTTCTTTGTTGCACAAATAAAGGGTCGACACACGGTCCACGGTATTACATGGATCTGGAGACATACTTGAGCTAATTTACATTCTTTATCGCAATCTCGAAGGTCCTGGGGTTGGCGAGTGGATTTTCACACGGTGCAGCAGGGAGGATGCTGCGACACACAACCGGACTCATTACAAGGCATTAGGTCGGACTTAAGGGGTCAATGGCTATTTTGGGACGATAAATCTTATTTTTATTACGAATTACCGCGGCAAAGTGGGCAGACGCAGACCCCATCAGCGCGCGGCCGAATTAGCTGGGCATAAGTTATGGGACCACTTGGTTTAGAGGTTTTCGGGACACGCGTCACGACCGGATATTATTGTAGTTCCGTCAGGGGATCCAGAAATAAGTCCGCACCCTTGTTGTCGTCAGTTGTCAGCGCAGAGTAGTAGATCCACTCCTCCCTCGCGCAGCACAGACGCACACAAGGTGTTTGTTGCTCCTCGGAGTGGCTTCCTTCGGGGACACATTTTGTGTAATTAGCTGAAGTCTTAGATTAGAACTGTAATTATTTTGAGAAGGGAGGGTGCGATAACCGCCGTTACAGTGTGTATATGGGCATTTTTAGATACAAGTATCTTTTGGGGGATGGTGCCTGTGGAGGTTTGGGGTCGTGGATTATTTTTAGAATCCATTGAACCTTTTGCCACCACAGTTCCTGTGTGTAAACCGCTGCCGCTTCTGCTTTAATAGGACTTGATTGTGTAATTGAAGTACACGCGCATGGGCGGGTTGTTTATCTTCGTTGAGTTGGGGGATGAGAATGAATACGAGAATGATGCATCTGCCTTCTTGTCGTGGTGTAGATTGAATTAATTCAAATGCTCGAGGGTCGGACGGGAACATATCCAAGTGGTTTCGAAGTGCAACGACAATCTAATCGCACTCGGATCGTGGTTGGTTTCAAATGAAGTTTTGGGAGGGTGGATGACAATGAAGACCGAAGAGAAGATGAGTCGTTTTTGTGTAATTTTTTGGTATATCTCGGCTTAGGAGTTCAAGTTAATTCCGAGTCTCCATAGTGTATGCAGGACTGTAAGCCTCAAAGGTATGTTCGAAGAACGGAGTGAGCCTTTGCTTCATACGATTTACTGACGATCACTGAGAGAAGAAGGTTTAAGCTTAGCTTGTTGGGACGTGGCGTTTTGGAAATGTTCTCAGAGCACTTGTGATGTGAAAGTAAGCTAAACCACTGACCCTTCTGGCATTAAACTCGATCTTCTATTCACCGGCTAGCCCAAAATGGCGCCGTCGCCTCAGTGTAATAAGATTCAAATAACTGCGAGGTACAGCCAAAATATATAATATTCGTGTTTATGCATAATTTTTGAGCGGTCTTGAAGTGGGGAGGAGTTTGAAGCTCCTAGACCCTTTGGCAGTATCTTCTCTTCCACGAAGCTTCTTATTCAGCCTCGAACAGACTAAAGTTGAGTTTTGTTCAGCTTCTGTGCAACCTGAATTCTGGAGAGTAAATCTTGCTCCGCTCTGGGCCTAGGCAGTCCGCACCTATTTCACAAGACTATTCACCTTGTGGAGGCACTTTGTCTCGTGGTGTGGAGTTTTTTCAAAGAGCTACTGCGTTGAATGTATAAAAGTCACCATCTTGTGTGTGGATAACGTAATTTATAGGCTCATCTTGGCTAAGTACTTTTTTGACATCCAAAGTCCGGCGATTGAAGAATCGCTGGCATCGTGCATCTCATCTCTACAGACACTAGCAAAATCAACCTTAAGGCTCCATCGAACAAAACGCCGTTTTAACGTCGCGTTGCGATCATTTTACGTGGCGGTAAGATTATTTCAACGCGACGTTCCAACCGCCGCGTTAGAGAACGTCAAACTGAATTGTAGCTGTCGTCAGTTTTTGCAAAATGACAAGCAGCTCGGAAGAAGAATTAATATTTTTAATTCCTGCGCTACATAATTCGCGAAAAAGAAAAAGGACAATAAATAAATATCGAAATAAATTGCGCAAGAATCATGAGAATCCTGTATTTTGCGTTACCTCTATACAAATTTAAAAAACAAAAACAAAGATTTATAATGCTCGTCTTCCTTATTCAAATCTTTTGAAATTGTTTCCTATATTTCTCCCTTTTTAACAATGTTTTAGTACTTTTCATAATTTGTGACACATTAAATCAATTTTTCCATTTCACAATTTCAAAATCCTTTCTAACAATGAAAATAATCTTAAATTTTTTACAACAACGCGCTGAATTTGAAGCGACGCTAAAAACGTGTATCAGGGTTCGGACTTTACTCCTATAGATTATTATAATGTGGCAGCACTAATTATCGAAGATTGACTTTTGAAATAAACTTCAAATTCGCTCACGCTACCCAACAAAAGTCTTTCTCTCGTGATAGACTTACACCCTTTTCACATCCTGCCGAAAACCGTGTTTCCGTCGAAAACTGTTTCGGTTACAAATTACAATCGCATTATTCAATTGAGTTTAGTGCATTTAAAAATTAATTGTAGAAAATGATTTTAAGTTGTGACACTTGTCTCAGCTATTCTGCTGAATTTGCTGAACATTGCAAAAGGAGGTTGTGTTTGTTTCAACACAACGTTTTCGTGGCAAACGACTTTAAACGACTAGGTTTGAAAACTGAAATATGTATGGGAAAACTTCTGTTTCCGACTAATTTTTCGAGTGTTTTCGGCTCGGTGTGAAAAGGGTATTAGTGAAGTTTTGCCTTCCTTATCTTTTGTTTTGTATATCTTGTTTTTTAGAGGTGTAGAACTTTGAAATGGAATAAAACAAAGATGATTTTTTTATATTGACATGAAATTTACTTTGTTCGAAAGTTAAACTTCTAGCATTATAGTTTAAATATGATTTCTGGCATATGACCGCCAAAGCTGGCTCGCACGTAGTCTAATCTGGAGGTCCAATTTTCGATGACTTTATCCAACATTTGTGGCCGTATATCGGCAATAACGCGGCGGATGTTGTCCTCCAAGTGGTCAATCGTTTCGGGCTTATCGGCGTAGACTAGCGACTTCACATATCCCCACAGAAAATAGTCAAGCGGCATTAAATCGCACGATCTTGGAGGCCAATTAACGGGTACACAACGTGAAACTTTGCGGTTACCAAACGTGACACGAGCTGTGTGACATGTTGCGCCGTCTTGTTGCAACCACAGCCCCTGCACATCGTGGGTGTTCAATTGATGAACGAAAAAGTCAGTAACCATGGCTCTATAGCGGTCACCATTGACTGTAACGTTCTGGCCAGCATCGTTTTTAAAGAAGTACGGACCAATTACTCCACCAACACATTAAGCACACCAAACAGTCGGTTTTTGTGGATGTAACGGTGTCTCAACATACACTTGAGGATTATAATCACTCCAAATACGGCTGTTTTGTTTATTGACGTATCCATTCAACCAAAAGTGAGCTTCATCGCTAAACAAAATTCGCTTATGAAAATTTCGAACAGAACCATGATTCTCAAAATAAATTTGCACAATTTGGAAGCGTTGTTCAGGCGTCAGTCCATTCATGTTGAAATGACAAAGCAAACTAAAAATAAATCACTTGACAGCTGACAAAATGGCCGCCAGTTAAAATAGTGTTGCCAACCTAAAGTTTTATGCCTATAAAAAAAACACCCTTTAAATGTACGCGTTAATCTTAGCTATTTAAGCCCACAGTAGTGCAGCGGCTGAAATAAAATTCTCCAAAAATAATTTAGTGAAAAACATATTCCGAAACAGATTAAATGTAAAAACAGTTGAAAAGCGAATGTTCTAAAGATGATTATTGGAAAATCGCAAAAATGTTTATTTAATACAATCAAATTTTTAAAGCAATATAAATTTGTTGGTGGTATTTAATTTAAATACATAATTTGTAACCTTTATAAATCATAAAAGAATCTACTTGTTTTCGCTATAAGAAAAAAATATTTAAAAAAATCAATGAAGTCTAGAATAGTAAGTACGCAATACACGTTCAGTATATGTTTATTTTTTGTTTTAGTAGGTAATAAAAATGTTCAAATTTTGTTCCACTCATTTTTTTTTGTTTTGAAGGACCTACACATTTTATTCCAAAAAATAGAATTTCATTGTTATTAATTACATAATCGCAAAATCTACCTAAAAAAAATTAAATTTACTTCGGTTACACGATTTCTAAAGTCCGAACCCTGTGCAATTTATTACATTATAACAGTCAAACGCGGTGGTTAAACGCACTCTGATTAGGAGGTGAGCGTCGATTTCGAATTCCTGAGTCTTTGCCAAGATCTGTTATTGTAAATATTTGGTCGATGGTGAATTTTTTCTGCCTAAGGGTTCCTAATGTGGACTTGTTCGATGATCGGGTTTGGGTGTTTAGAGATTATTGCAGACAAAAGCTTGTAAACGGGGTTTTAAGGTGCAGAACTTTAAGAAGTTTTATCTCATTATGAATGACTTCATGCATAATAGGCTGCGCGGCTAAGGTGGCTATGGTCGGATAGAGCGCAATCTAGTTCTCGACTATAGTTTCTTTAGCAACTAAGGCTGACTATCGTAAGTCTAAAGTCGTGGTAAAGTGGACAACTTTTAGCTGTGTAAAGTGTTTACAATTCGAAAAACCCACCTTTAATGGAAACACTGTTTAAAATCGAGCCTTACGCTACACCTTTAACATTTCATGCTGAATTAAAGAATGCTTTCGCTCAGAACTAAACAAATTTCTTAAGACGTTTTAAGACAACATGTACACCTGACAACTCGTCTACTATTGAGCGCCTTCGAAACGACGTAGAATGCCACCCTAACGACCTTCATCAGCTGTTGAGCTTTGAAACTAATCTTGAGCAAGGTATAGACCGTTCGGAGTCACTTGACACTTGAGATCAGACTCTAAAAGAAAACCACGGGTTGGATTCTGTAAGATAAAAACGCCCAAAAGTATTTGGTCGATGGTGATTTTTTTCTGCCTAAGGATTCCTAGCGTGGACTTGTTCGATGATCGTTTACGAAATTGGTTTCGTGGAAGGGATTTTCGTTTACGCAAAATTGGAAAAAAAAAAAAAACGAAAAAACAGAAAACCCAAAATGTCCAAAGAGCTGCATTCAGGGTGCCAAAATTCATTGGGAAAAGAAAGCGAAAGAGTTACCTACGTTCGTTTAACATGATTTCTTTCGTTTTTCAATTGCGTTTCGTTTTTTTACCAGAATTGTACACCAGTTTCTGTCAAGGAAATCGGCTCTAAACATCAAGTGTCCTATGCCCTAATCTAAGGCGCTGCGACCACTTGGAACCTAGCTTACTAAGCTCGAGCTAGCTGGAAGATAAATGTAGTTGAAGCCCAAGTTTTGCCCCCAAGCTCTATCGCCAATATCGAAGTGAAAGTTCTTGTCTTAGTTATCCATTTGCAATATCCCACATCTGTCCATGCATATACATCTCCTGCCACTCATTCATCGCCTCTCAAAGGAATGCACTTTTGCTGTGGCCCGTGCTTATAGTGTCAGCATCTCAACTTACGATATAAACCTCCTTGGCCATAGATATGTAATTTCTAAGGCCACCGCCACCAGAGTGAAATTCATAAGAAATTCACGGTGATCCGTGTCGAGTACTTATTTTCATTCTGAAGAATTCCAATGGCACCCACATGTTGGCGGCGCGGCGGTCTGTGCAGAGTGTGCTTATACAAGATGCTATTCTCCTGCGAGCAAAGTTTGTTTATGTTGCTTCCTCTCCTCGCAAATGTAAACATTGAACGGTTTTAGCTGTGGAGGAGCCGACTTCTCCGTCGTCGTCGTCGTCGTCGTCGCCAAGAACAACAACATTGATGATGATCGTCATCATTATCTGCTTCCTCTGTGCCCAGAACAATGAAAGGTGAGGTTCGTTAGAGAGAACGAACTCTTCGAGTATATACGGCACGATTCACACAAATCAGAGATGGATGCAGCAATAAAAGGCAACGATGCGGTTGTAGTATCAGTTCAGTGCACGATTCTCTAGGCAAACGGCCATCGAAGGCGGCACACAATGAAACATACGACGACTGTACGGCGGCGGCGGCTTATGCCCTGACATTGGAAGACATGCGAAGCCAATGCAGCTCCTTGTGCAGCATCCTGACGTGCCGAGCCCATTTTCTCTCCTCTCGGATGATTAGGGCCTTCGAATGGGAGGACGGCAAGGCACGCATAGGCCAGTCTAATTGCAAATGATTTAAAGCGACTATCGTAGATACACATTTCATCTAATGCAATCCGAGATACAGCCCATAACCGAGACTGGTACAATGTTTGGTAGCTCGAGGAATCAAAATAAGGATTTCAGTTTTTTTCTTTTGTAAATCCCTTCTGAACAATAACAAACGCAAACGATCATCTGGAGGAGCATCGCGCCGCAACCAAAGGAGACTACTTTTTATGCTCGTATATCTGCGGCAGTATTCGGATTGTGTTTTGAGTTTCCTGTGACTGCTGCGTCACGGCATGGATTGTATGCTGTTAAATATGGGCTCGCTGAGCGGAATGGTTATGCATTAAATGGAGCTGCGCCGGCCGTCGTGTGCATCTTCGTTTACCACTGGGGATCTTGGTGTTTCTTTTTTCTCTCTCTCGTTAATTTCCAGACGAATACGACTCTCGTGGGGGTCTCTCCCTGCCGAACAAAAATAAACTTTTCCCCCTCTGTTTTGTTGCCATTGACGGTGTATGTGTGGAGTATACAGAACGATTTCAAAGAACAACAACTGAACAGAAAAATGCCTGGGATGCCAGAAGAGTCTCATTTTGGACCAATACATATTTTAAGGTAAACAAATGTGAGGAAGGCGAGGGTATTAGAGATATTCTAGCAATCAATTTGTTAGTTTAGGCTGTCATTAGACGGTTGACTTCGAGAAATGTAAGGGGACCAGCTATGGACTTTGTATTTGCCATCCGGAGAGAAGGTTGATTGTCCACAGTTGTGCTAATATGCATGTGCTAACGAGGTGTACGGAACCATTCGTGATGGGTATCATGTCGGCATCATGCAGTGTTGGACTGTGAATAAAACGAGTAAAGACGTCCGAAGATTGAAGGTCTAGCTATGACTCTGTTTGACGCATCTGTTGGCAGATTTTTGGATCTAGTTGCTCTTCTGTCTTTCATGACTGACAATACTCGATCTGAGTGGGATTCGATCTATGAACATACTCATAACAGTGCAAACAAAAGTGCTTGTGTAAGTAGTGGGGGAAGAAATTGTGTAGTTCAAAATCCCGCCTTTTGACGAGTGCGCCATATGAACTAACAATAGGCGCATGTTCTTTGGGTTTCTTCTAGCTCACTAGTTGGCTTTGATAGGGCCTTTCAGCATCGACAACTCGCGCGGAATGATGGACAGATATAACTTCGAAGTATTTAAAGACTGAGTCTACTATTTATAACCTCGCAAAATGATCTGTTTTCAACCGAAAAATCACTTTTGCTCGTTGGTGCCTCTTCGAACTTAGAAGGTGTCTAAGAACCAAGTTAGTGCAAGTCCTAAAGCATCCCAGTTATGCTGGCATGAACTTTGTCGATGCAGCGGATGAAAACCTATTCTTCGGCCCAGTCTGTTTCGATGGCGGGCGGAAAAGAAGAACCTTTGCAAAATATAAAGCAACGTTAACTTGCTCGAAAGGATAGGAATGAATATTTGAGGTGGATCTTATGCAGAACAAGCCTGACGAGTTTTGTGAACCTCCGTTGGACACCAGTACAGAAGGAGACCCCGCCTTATATATGGAAAGTAGCTTCAACAGACTTGGTGTACGTAAGTGGAGGAAGTTAGGCTTATACTCTGCGCATATTTGTTGGTTTTGGATGGGGCTATAACTAAATTCGGTCGGATCACAATACAACACTGGCCACCATCGACAATATCTAGCGAGACTCTGAAGACTCTCTTCAAACCAAAGCGTATGGATCGAGGAATCTGCTCTGAAGATGTTCCTCACTAAAAGGGTTTCGTTAGAGGATAGGGTGGGTTATGCAGGATTGAGAGTAGAAGATAATCCGATAATCCCACTCACCACAACCTTTGATATCAAGTCAACCTACAAGCCATTGCCTCCTAAAAAAGGACCCCTCCCCCCCTTTAGTCCGACGTTAATTTGCCACCTCCTTTTTGTTTCTCACGACAAAAACAAAGCAAACTAACAAAACCCCGCAGTCGAACAAAAAGATTACAAACAGCAACCCACGAGGATAACAATCCGTTGTGTGTATGTGTGCGCGATTGTTGAGCCCTACAAAAACCTTGTAATGCGCAACCCACTGGGTTTGTATATATAGTAGCGAATGAGAGTAGTCTCGGATACAGCCTCTCGCCATATATACACACGATTCCGGATTACAATCGTAAACAAGAACTCTCTCGCCCACTTTACTCCTTCGTCCCTCAGCCGATGGTATTGCGATGTACTTGTCCCTACGTCGTCGGTCGGTCGTCGCGAATTTTATAGAATAAACTAGAACTTGCAGCTGTTTGTTGCATTTCCACTTCTATGGCCGTGGTGGTTCGGCCAACGCACTTGGAGTCGGAGTCAGAAGGAAAGACCAAGGACCCCTTAACGACTTCCGTTCTGTTCTTTGTTTACATCCAACACACAGCCAACGCGCAGATTTATACGACAGACGGCTGAGCGAATAATACTCGCGCATAAATCGTAATAAATCGCTGCATAGATAGGCAAATGAATTCCTGTTGCAGTATGTTGGAGTAGGCAGCGCAGATTGTTCTAGGAGCTGCCCACATCGCCGAGGATGTTGCGACGCACAAGGCACAGCCACCACTCACTCACTCACTCACAAGAGGAGGATCTCTTATGGCTTTCCATCATCGCGCGATGGAAGTGAGATGTCCGTGTGGACCGCTCGCGCACACAAAGTTCGTAGCAAATGACTACGGATACTCTGCGCGCTCCATGTAGTTCATTAAACCGTATTCCAATGCGGCTGACGCAACGGTTCCCACCGTCCGATGGGTATCTGGTGCGAGCTGTTACCGAATGCACTTACCTTAGACTGGGAACATTGTTGCGCCGCCGCCTTTATCATATGTCAAGCAATTTAATGAAGGTTGACGGAGGAGATGTCTACCGTGTTGGCGGTGGCGGCGGCCGGCGCTGCGCAGAGGCGAACCGCCACAAGAGGCAGAGAAACCAATAATGATGATAGCTTGTCGAACAAAACTTTGTGTCTAACCGACCATCAATAGAAACCAAGCGCAAGTGTGTGTGTGTGGTGTCTGCATGTGCACTGTGCGCCTGTCAAAAGCATCTTCTCCTCGATATGTATAAATTGATGTCCATTCCACTGGACTGAGGGAGGTACTTTGGAGCGGGCTGCACGAGATGAATTTGCTGGTCACCATCGGTACTCGCCATCGTTGTCTTCTTTGCGTGATGCGTCGTCATCGGATGAAATGGAATCGCATTTTTTTTGATTCTCTTTTATGGCAGCGGTGTTCTTTTGTGTTGTTGTTTACTTTTCACTTGGAGGGTCTTCGTCTTTGGTAAGGAGGGGGGGTACCCGTTTTAGATGACCTTGAGCGGAATTTTAAATGTCGTCTGTTCTACTCAAATTACAAGTCTTGCATTGTAGTTCGCTTGTGGGCCAGGGGCTTTGTGCAATCACATTGTCGTTCCGACCATTGCCAACTTGGCGAAAGCGTTTGGAAACGTACGGAGGGTGATGGGGGAGCGTGTGATTGGTTGCATGTCTGCAATGGAAGTGGCGGTATGGAAAAATTTCCAACCAAGGGGGTTAGTTTGATCCACAGTCGAACCAGGTGTCGTTATAACAAAAAGGTACCAAAACGACAGACCTTAAGAATCGGGGACAGTGCCGTGGAGAAGACCTAAACTTTTGGCGTCGTGCTGAGCAGTTCCAAATCAACACAGCCGAGCGACGCCTGACTTCGGTGCTGTCTTCTCTCCAGAAGGTAAGACAAAAATGTTCCCCTTGGTGGGTGAGAGTTCAACAATCTGCGTGTCGAAATTGCCAACCAATCATCAGGAGACTGAACGACGGAACACTGACTTCGTGATGAAGTCCTGCTCAATGGGTGAGATAAGAAAACACGCAACGTCAGGTCGATGTCGAACTCGTCGCAGTTTTTTACTTCGGTTTTTTTTTTTCAAATACGAAATTTATGAAATACGGACCAAATGACAGGTAAAGTTTCAGAGACGGGACTAATGAAATTTCGAAATTTGTTGTTTTACATACACAAAAACTAAAAGAAAAAATGCGATGCATATTTTTAACTTTCTCGGTTACGTAGTATTCGTAAGAAATTTCGGACTCGAGATGTTCATCAATTCTGACAATTTAAAAAAGTGGGTCGCTAAATTCTTTCTGTCTGTATATGCTCCCTAGGCCTGCAGCCTAAACGGCTGCCCGGATTTCGTTCAAACCTCGGATTTGGACTTTGGAGGATAACAGTTCGGGGCTGTTTTTGTTTTTTGTTGCAAGATAACAGCAATATTAATGGTACCAACTTCCCATGCAAAATTTTCATACCAGTATTTGATTTGTCCGAAAACGGGTCTAACGATTTCACCGAAAATTGATATTTCAGCTTAAGTAGGTGAGGTTAACATGACTGCGGACCCAGTTTTTGGTTACAATAAATGTTCTTTTGAAATTTGGTCATATCTCGAAAACGGTCCATACGATTATTACAAAAATTTCTAAGGAAATATGACCATTTCCAACTTAATAGCAAACTCGGTTTTTCTCTGTATTATCGTGCAATGGATTTTTGAAAAAAACATTTTTTTTTTAATTTGGTTCTGTTTAGTTAACCGGAAAAGGGCAATAACGATTTTGACAAAAATGGATACTTAAAATTGATGTTTTCAAAATTATTGCGACCATAATTTTTAATTCGAATTACCGAAAGCGCTTATTTTAAAAACTGCTCATATCTTGAAAACTCCATTTCGATTTCCATAAAATGTTAAAAACCAATTAATGCTTACATTACGAACAATATCTAATACGCAGTTTTGAGCAAAATAGTTAAGCAATAGTATTTTTCAAACTAAAAACATTGCAATATTTGGTACTGTTTTGTCTTCGTTAATTTTCGAAAACCGGTCTAACGACTTTGATCAAAATAAATACTTAGGATAATTAAATAATACTAATTAAGATCATATACTTAGTTTTTCTCAAAAAATTCGAATACATCAGTTTTTTAATTATTATTTTTCAAAAATTACTTCCCAGAAGCCGATCTGTGTTCATATTTTTTTTAAAAAACTCAATACCGCACCTCCATTAAGAATGCAATAACAGCGACCCAAAACTACTTCCACTACTACCACCTGAGAAAGTGCTCGACCGTGGAGCATTGTAGGCAGGCTAAAATGGCAATTAAGTGGCCGACCTGCTCCACTCAAAGAAGGGTTCTAAGCATGAGTCGAGGAACATTGAAATGGGTGGTGGTTTTGTCTACAGGGCATGGTAATTTCGGGAAGATGTGCCTTAGAGAGGATGATACCTGCAAACTATGCCTGTCAATGTCCGGCGTTGCCTGGCAGAAGAATGAGGATCTTGGGACATCATTGGGTGGATACTCGGTCCATGAAACAGATCTCACATGAACAGATTCCTGAAATCTTACATATATGTCAAGAAATCGGTCCGCCACGAACCCTACTTCCAATCATAGACGGCTTAAACCAGCATCCGTAATCTATTCCAGTCAAAAATAAAAGCATGCCCCAACCGATCAGAAAACAGAAACCTCAACTGCGCCTGTCCTTTTGCTCAAAAATCTTGTAAAGCATTTAAGCTTATAAAATAGTACATAAGGCGCTTAAAACTCTCTAATCGGAAGTTGCCATAAATACCTGTTACTAGAGCTTCAACTTATAAAAACTCTATTATTATTTGATATATACAGCCGTATCAGATGAATAACCCAAAAGTGGAATTTATTCAATACTATTCCTAGCATCGCTTCCTAGATTTTTACCTTATAAACTAAGAAAATAACCAACCAAACGAAAGAGCGAAAGAGTAAGTTTCGTGCAACACAGTCGTGCACTTTTTTTTCCACTGTGCAACATTTCGCGAACGTCTGACAAATATCTCACTGTATTAATGTCCTGAAAGAGCTTTTCAATAAGCCATTTGGACTCGGAATAAAATTGCAGATCCCTTCCATTCGGCCAAAAAATGAAAAACTCCCACAAAACGGGGGCCTTCCGGACCGGTTGCTCCAACTATTTTCAAATCTGAATTGTAGGTGAAACACCACAGACCACACTTAAAGCCTTGCGAAGCTGTGAAAGTGTTCTAAACTTTACCTTAGAGGCGGCCAAATTTTGGCAGCTGCGTTTTCGTTAGCAAACTGAGATCGAACAATGATTTTACAGCATGAAAGGGACCTTGAAATTTTACAAAAGGAACTAAGCCATCAAAAACGGGAGTTCTATAAATCTGAACTATTTCCGTGGCTAGTTAAAGGCGGAGTACCTATAGACGCCTTACGGACGAGCAATTTTTGCCTTAGGAGTGTCTGCCTTAGTTGCAAAACTAGTTCTATAAATCTCGAGAGACTATGTCCGTGGTATATTCCAAGGATATCATGATTTTGTCTTCTAAAAAATCCCAGAAATAGGAAAAATGACTTAACACATGCCATATTAAGAAATAATCCATCAGAGGTATTAAATCGCTTGATCTAACTATTTTGACAATTTCCTGAGTTGATTCAGTACATCCCGGGGAAATTACACTTCAACAGGGAAATTAGGGCGCTACCTCTTATTTGCAGTGTATCCATTTAAAAGGCTCCAAGAAACTTGAGCTATCCCCACCAAACCTCCTCGTCCAGGATGTTGCAGCGCCCTAATACATCCTTTTATCACCAGGCCATGCTCGCTACAAAGTAACACGATACAAGAGGCGCAACAACAACCGATACAAGAAGGAACCCGCTAGCCACTCTGACTCCGACAACGATTACAAGCAATTTCAATAAATTCAACAAGTGACAATGCTTAAATTAAATGCAGTGTATTGGTCGCGCCCCACTATCAGCGCACTTAAGGAGCCTCAGCGGTCCCCCTTCAATAAGCCCGATCATCGTCTCAGCTGAAACACGTTGAGTGTGTTTCTGTTTCTGTTGGGGGTTCGCCAATCCACATTTGTATCTTTGTGGGATTAAGAATTTAAGAGCGACTTGCAGAAGCTGCATCGAGGGGGAAGGACAGTCGCACTGCACTGCAGTTGAATCAAAACATGCTGCTTTGTCTTAAAGAACACGACACGCAGTCCAGAGCGGTGCAAGACGATGCTTAAAACATTAATCTGCAGGCACTCTTATCTACCGCACTTGGCAATGCATGGTTGTGTCGGCGGCCGATGCACCGCGCGTATGTTGAATACGTATACCCCAACCAGCATCCCATTGACAATGGTCACATCCGCGCGAACTGTGGACTCAAGTGGCAGACGGCAAAGGGAGCAGGCGCATACAACGATGACGAGCGTATAGTGCAACGTCGCGGGAAGTAATATTTTAATGAAACTTAATTGACGCCGATTATTGAGTTTGCATTATTGTTGTCCACCGCCGCTGCCTCAAACTGCAGAGCTAATCAAAACGCTGCCTCATAACAAGCGGAACATCTTAACGTCAAATGAATTATGCTCTGTGCCTGCAGTTGGAAGTGTTGTATCTGGTGTTGGTCTTGTTGTTGTTGGTGTTCTTGTACTTGTTGCCGCTGCTGCTGAAGATGTTGAGTCTTGAGTGTGCGCGTCGCAGCAGCAGGAGATGATGATTGAATGTTATGATGGCTGCATCAACTTGAGCGGGGGTTATGATGACTCGTCCGGCCCTTCCGTTGGTGTGGATTGTACTAATGATGATGGAAGCGCGTAGGCCACATATGGTCGCATTATGTGCAGCTTCTGCTCAACTGTCTTGTCTGGTTGGCTGGCTGGCTGGCTGGCTGGCTGGCTGTCTGTATACAATTCTGGAAAGGAAGTGCAAAAATAGTTTTGCCTTGCATGAACGTGTGTGGTGCTGATGCTGGGTTCTTCAACTCGCAGTTCCTTAGTGCGGCGGCGGATTAAATCCTAGAAGCTGATCCGAAAGGTGGGACAAATTAAGTCAATGCAAAGTGCTAAGTAAGTGGATACGGGAAATCATGACAAGATCCTTGATAATATGAGTTTTTTTGCTTCAATGCGGAGCGAGGGATAACTTTGATTGAAGATGATGTCACATTGAGTCCAGCAAGTGTGGGCTTTGTTGATATAGAAGTGAGATCAGAAAGATCAGTTTAGTGGGTAGAGGAGACCAACTCCTTTTGTTACAGACTGAACTGAAGTTGTTTTGTAGGACAAGAAACTTCATTGTGGGAAGCTTGCACCAGGGGCGTATACAGACGATCACCGATCATGATCGCCATACTTCATGTAAAACTTCTTGGCCATGAAAACAGATTTTCACCGAAATGGACACTGAACTACATTCGTTGTGGACCATGGTGTATTGATCATGACTACAACGATCAGCTACCGCAATCAATAGGAAAGTCCTACAGAAGTTGCTCAAGATCAGTTCTTCCTCGAATTTGTAAGACAGATCTTCAATACTATTTTGGCTTTATTTTTGCATGCTTTTCCTGTAAATTTGATCATCACGATCAGTATGAAGATGACTATGGTAATGGACTTAAAAGGCCAATCTGTTGCCTAATTGGAGTTGCTTACAAAAGTTGCTGAAGATCAGTTCACCACCAAATATGTCTTCATTGCTTTTTACCAAACACTCCGCGTTGGACACATTATTCAAAATTTGTTTAACATGATCGCCTGCCTAAAGGCTTCGCAGATCGTTTCGGTAGACTTTCACCGAAATGGACACTAAAATCCAACAGTTGTAAGCAACGATCTTTGTAATTACATAATCCTAATAAATATACATTCCTTACAAAAGTAGCAGAGGATTAGTTTGTCTTCGAAACAATCTATAGATCATTACTGCTTCGTTGCTTCGATCAATTTTCATCGAAATAGATCTTGATGTCCAATAGTTGAAGAATGTCATCCATGTCCAAATCCATTGCCCAAATATATTGGAATTCGTTGCAATAACTGAGTGAAGATCAGTTCCTCGTTGCCATATTTCAGCCTTTTTAAAGATTTCAATTTGTTTTAAGTGTTTTCCCTGTAAAAATAAGCAAAACCTATTAGTATAACGATCACTTTATTGAAAGGATCTTAACCATGATCGTGTATTTTAAAACCTTTCACGATCGCAGGAGTTTTTTCGTTGAATCACAAATGATCAACTGATCTACTTCAATAACTGATTAAATCGAAAGATATCATATTTATAACCATCATGAAAATGATCAAGCAAAATTTGCAAGATCGTCAGATCAAGCTTCATATCTGGGGGGAATAATACTTGGAAACTGGTAATTGTCAATAAATAAATGATCACTAGGTGTCAAGTTAAGCTGACTGATCTTCGATCAGTGCGATCACTGTCTAAGTCAACTGGTATTAACTTTCTGCGCATCATCATACAGGAGGACATGAAGGGTACAAATTTCTACTGCCAAGCCATTTCAATGAACAATTGATAGGCAGTCTTCTGAAATAATTTTAAAACAACAATAGGCCCACTGATCACGAAGGGATGTGCATGTCTCTGTGTACAACAATTTTTTACGTGCTTTTGACTGAATTTTAATTATCCACCCGTGTCAACAACTTCTTATGGGCTTGGCAGAGACAAAAAAGAGCATAGGCTCATAAATGACCAGCCTATGCAAATAGCCTTACAAAGTTAACGACTTATTTCCCTTCGCATGATTTATGAGAAAATCTACGCATAAAATTCAATTTTCTCACACCTTCATATTACAAAAAAATTAATAATAGTAACCAACAAAGCACATTTCATGAATCTTAAACCGGCCACAAAAATTATTGTTTCTATTCCTATAGCCCTGTTCTGCCTATACAAACCGCGTATTTAATGAATAGACCTCATCCGCAGCCGACAATGTATATCTTGTAGCTCGTACCATTTGGTGTACTAAATATTTATTACTTGGCAAATATCGATCATCTTAAGCGCCGCCATTCTGAGACGAAGACGCATACTGAAGCATCCCGCACTTTTAAGTGTTTGCAAGTCCAATTCTCACAGCCTTGCGTTGAGATTAAACAATCATCGATCTGGAGTCACAGCCGCGGTCTACATCTGAGAGACAAAGGTAGAGAAAAAACACCACAAATCTCTGAAGCCAAATATTTATAGAGATATGTGCGTGTATCTGTTCTGTGTTACATCTTGTAGTTTTAATGTTGAATTTCGTCTCAGTGTTGTTTCTTTTTCTTAATGTCTGACTGTCGGATGCGTGCCTTGCTTTGGAATTCATAGAGCTAGCTTTTGGGGGAGAATTTATGACATTTGTCGGAACCTTTTTGAGGCTTAGAGGTAACATCTTCACCCATTAATGGGATTTGTATGGTAAATTGCTTTGGGAGGCAGGAAATTTACATTGGAAAAGGTATTTTGTTGGTAGTTGTCAATATTAATTAGGGTCCATGTTATATGGGTTGGCATGAATTTGATGAGGAAAGTAACCCAAACAAATAGCTTTTTTTTTTGGTATAAAACACCTCAAGAGAAACACACTTGTGTAGGAGGATGTTGAAGATATTGTTGGGTGGTTAGGTTTGTAATCTTGATCTTTGCTTAGCTATAGTTTTTGTTTTACCATCTACCTTCCTGGTCGTGTAAGCCATCGATGATTAAGCTGGCCTAAATTGTTGCTCATAGGTAGAAGATGCGACAAAAATCCCTTTCAAAAATTAAGCCACCGCGACTAAGAAGCTCTTTATACTGAACCTAAAATGCTAAGAAAATTAAATACCTATAAGAAATTATGTATATAAAGGGTGATTTTTTAAGAGTTTTAGAACTTTTTTAAAAAAAAAAACACAAAAAATTCGAAAAAATGAATGAAATATTTATTTGAATCGATAGTTTGAACCTTGCAATTTAATGTTTAAAGATAATTTCATGCAAATCCTCGGCCAGCTTTCCAAGAGCCCATTCACCAAAAATTCGGCGTTGTGGTAGGTCGGCTGGCTTTAGTTCTTGCACCAGCTGTATATTAAAAGGCTTTACGCCCAAATCCTTCCGCAAAATTTTCAACGTAGTGCTGTAACAAAGGCCTAACTGCTGGGAACGGCGCCGAATCGACATTTCGCGGTCTTCTGTCACACTAGCTGATACGGCCGCAATATTTTCTTCACTACGCACAGTACGTAAACGTGTTGGTGGTTTATTGTCCAACAAAGTAAATTTGGTGCGAAATTTGGTCACAATCTTCCGAATAGACTGCTCAGAAGGTCGAGAATGCCGATCATAAAATGGAAGCAGCGCGCGATGAACATTTCGAACCGAGCACGAATTTTGATAGTAAAATTCAATAATTTGCAAGCGTTGTTCATTTGTAAGACGATCCATGGTTAAATTGCAAACCAAACTGAAGCTGTTTGACAGTGACACAAGGTACTAAACACACGTCAGCTGTCAAAACCAGTGTTGCCAAAACCAAACCAGCTAAAAAATCACCCTTTAGTTGGTACTAGAATGGACTCCTGCAAAAAGACCCCGAGGGATAGGAAAGTCTAACGAAAAGGTTTTTATATCAGGGGATTCAGTCCCGTATAGAAACTCGACATGAAGAAGGCAACCTTTAAGCAAAGGTATCCGCTAAGTAAACCTCTTGTTCGAGTTGAAGCCCAGGAGAGAGCTCTAAAAGTCCGCAGTCAGCATGGAGGTCTTACCAAGAGCTTATCCAAGTATAAGTCAGCGGGGAAATGCCGCGCTGGAACATGAGTGAAAGGACCGACGCCCTTGAAGTTTGCACTTGACAAGGACTTACTTGAAACTAAAATAAAGTGGCAATTGCTATAGGTAGCTTATCAGCTCAGCTCTTCAAGTACCTAAAAATTACTCTGACAAAAATTACTCTCAAAAATTTCGAAGACTTGGTGACACAGATCTATGCCAAAAGCTTTTAAGATGGTTTTTCATAAACGATTCACTGCCAGAATTATGTAGCCATCCAGTGCTAGGGTTTTGTCACCCAACGTTCAACTAGACTACTTGATACAAATATGAGGGCTTGAGACTTAATTGTTCTAAATAGCATCAAAAAACGTGGCTAAGATGATCGTTCTGTTGAATATCCCCTCAAAACTGAGGACATCCAGCTGTCGAAAGATTCATCTTGAGACTCGCCATTTTTTTCATCCATAACCGCATTCATAAAAATGCGTTCCTGGCTACGAAGAATGCTTGTTGCTTCATAAAAGTGGCAGAGAACCTTAAAATTTGACGTTAAAAATGATTTAGAAAATGCCAGAAACTGTCACGATAAGACTGTGCGAAAGCACCTCGTAAACCTTTTAAGGGTCTGCGAAACTAGTTGAATATCTATCAAATTTGCATGTTTAAATCATTCCTGACACGGATATCCCATTCTTGGGCTGTGGGTTAGGTTTCATATGTCTGAATGAGGGCTGCTTCTGATGACCTAAAATCGATGACAATTGATCCATGATTGCTGACTGGTAATGGCGGGCAGATGCGATGCCCCCAAACGAACTTTATCGACAAAAATTACCTCTTCACATTCACCGCATGCATGATTTCCTTTTACCCCGCCTAAGGCAAGTGAGGCACCCTGTAGATTCACAAGAAATGCAACAATTTTGATGGCTCCAGATGATCGCTAGATCTGAACTCATTCGACAGCTCAGACACCCTGAAACTCCACAATACCACAATTTCTATATGCAGCGACATATTTATGACTCTTAACAAAACCTTCCTATACAAATGACAGTTTTGTGCCATTGCCGATGCCGCCATGCGTGCCTGTAAGAATATTAGCTCCGGCTGACCCACATTAACCTCAAAATCGAAATCCCTGGGAATTTCCTACCTACGCCTGTGAACCACATGCCCTAAAGGACAACGAATATTTTCCCTGTGATGTAATTTAAATAAATGCAGTTCCAGTTACAGTCCAGACCTTCAAATTAATCCGCTGAATAATTACAACTCCCCCAGAGTTGTGCGCTGTACAAAATTAGTCCGAACCAAACTCATTTAGCATTTAAATGTTTCCCATTTAATTAACACATCCAACACGGATAATGGCAACAATTTGCGAATCACCACGAAGATTAGTAAAATTCGCACGGGCAACACTTTGGATACCGGCAAAAAATAAAACAAAAAAAGTATCTGAACAAATAGCCAACATTCCAATTGAAGCGGAAAGCGAAGTGTTCTTCTTGGTTTATTCAACGTCCTTCATTCCACTATATTGACGGCGTGTCTTTCTGAGTATTAGATAGATATACAACTAAATATATGTACGGAACGCGGGCCGGCCGGCCGGTGATTTGGATGATTTGGAGTGTGCAGTACATTTTAAAATGTATTTGCGCGCCAAAAATTCATTTTCAAGTGTTGCTGGTTGCTGCCTTTGATTTTTCGTTTGTTCGTTTGTTTAGGTTTTGTTTCTTGTGTTCTTTTTGTTCTTGCTTACATTGTTATCGATGTCGTTTTGATGGTTATTTGTGTGAGCTTAGGGAATTTTTTTTTAAACTTATGCAAATCATGGGACAATTTATCGGGCGCTATGGAGGAGCAGAAAAATTTGCGAAAAAAAAAACTAACCACTTTTGTAAGATTTGTCAATCAAAATTGGCATTTGAAGAGAAGGGGATAGGAGTTTCTTTTCTTCTTTCGTTCCTATATACTGACTGCGGGCACTGGGGGTGAATACAAAAGATAAATGTTGATTTATGATCCACAAGTATAGATGTTGGTGACTCAAGAAGTAATTTTGGTTTTCAGATTGATGTTAACAAGGGGTAATTAGAAGGTAGCGTTGGATATGATGGATGTTTTTATGGATTTTAAAAGAAGCAAAGTGTAACTTACCCTGACTTTGGAGTATCCATCTGACACCTGAAATGGAAGAGGAAAATATTTTTTTTTTTTTTTTAAAAAGGTTTACAATTTAAGAACATTTAATAGTAGAGTAATATGGAATTCGCATTGCAAACCTACATATCATGCAGACATGCAGACATGCAGACCCACAAATTTCGTGCAAGGAATATCTAATCTTCAAATATTTGTAGTAAAAAAAAAATATATAACAGAACATTAGTAGAGCCATAGAAATTATTAGAAACGTATTTACAACCTTTTCTAAAAGATCCGAAAGATCCGCACTCTCAGCAAATCAGGCGATTCGCATTTTGTTTGCTTTGACTTCCCCGAAGAAGGTTTCATTCGCGGGCGCGCTCTTCTGAGATTCGCTAAAAATCCACGAGAAAGAACCAAATACGAATATCTAGAAGAAGCTTTTGCGTAAGATAAACTAATTGAAATCAATTTCATTTAAACAAATATATTTAATTTGGAGGAGGAGCTTCACGTCTTTCTCGAATAAAAAATTACTACTGAGACTTAAGACTAAACATGGATACAACTTATAAACTTATATTCTGCTGCATACTTGCTGGACTGCGGGATACGAAATGTTGGGTGTTGGGTGTCGGATATGCGAAAGACGGTTTGTCAGGATCATTATATTTATTGATATAATATATCTCTGTACATTTGAGGATCAAAATTCTTATAGAATATATGTACAGGTGTAGTCTGGATAGAGTGAGTACAATATGCATGATATAAATACATAGCAGTTTATTAAAGCAAAGTGTAGAAGTATTTAACCATGATTACGAAAAAAGAAAGGACGTTTTTAATTGCTTTATAAAGGGTTTTCCAATGAGAGGTGTTATTGTGAATTACCCGCTATTTCGGTAGCTGTCACTTTTGAAGCTTTTATTCTTTGACATTTGACAAGTAGAAACTACGACATTACTAGAAATGGAAAGATATACGCTTCTACAACGCATTGAAATTATTAAAATTCACTACAAAAATGGTGAAAATCTTGCAGTCACAGTTCGCAAAACTAAAGCATTTTTGGTCGTCGTGAAGCACCTTGTCGGACCGCAATACAGAAGTTGGTGGACAAATTCGAGCTGTTGGGACAAGTTAGTGAATGTGAGCACGTCGCTCAAGAACAACTGAGAATATTGCTGCTGTAGCCCAAAGTGTTGAAGAAAACCCAGGTTTGTCCATTCCTCGTCGTTCTTTGGAATCGAGAGTTGATTAATGATTTTTTATGGTCGGAGTTGGATGGTATTGATCGGGACAACGTTTACGTTCAACAAGACGGCGCTACATGCCACACAAGCAACGAAAGCATTGATATTTTACGGGAAAAGTTTCCGGACCGTGTTATCTTTCGAAGAGGTGATCACAATTGGCCACCGAGATCTTGTGATTTAACACCTTGCGACTTCTTCCTTTGGGGCCACGTGAAAGATAAGGTCTACGCCAACAGCCCAGCGTCGATTCAAGACCTGAAAGATAAAATTCGTGAGGCTATCGTGAGGACATGGAGAAGCCACTTTGCGATTTGGTTATGGAAAATTTCATGAAAAGGATATGGTCCTGTATGCGTGCTCGTGGTGGCCATTTGGCTGTTGTTGTTTTTCATTATTAACGGCATACATTCCTCTTTATTATGAAATAAATATCCGATCTCATTTCTTTTTCTTTGAATACCAAAATAACACCTCTTATTGGGAAACCCTTTATAGCCGAGTAGAGAAATTTCAGTAGTTATTAGAGAAAAATGAAAATGTTGCAAAAGGCAATTTTTTGAGTTCAACATTAGACCTGATAGCAATGGGTAAAAGGTTCCACAAGCTAAGGAATGAAAAATAGCTTGCGCGAAGTTAAACTTAATGTCGATTGCAAGAAAATGTCTACTTACAGAAAGACCACGCAAAGAAGCATACATCTTAGCTACGATATTGCTAATATGATCATCCCAATCTGTTGTTGAAAGTAATGCAAAGGTTTTGTTTTACTTTGGAGACTAATTGAACTTGCGTTCCATTCAGTAGAGCAGGTGGAAATTCGCCAGGGCAACTCTCACGTTTGAAAATAGGCAATGCTTTGGTTTTAGCGGGGTTCAGCGTAAGCTTATTTTGCTTTGACCAATTGGCAATAGCAGATAAGTCAACATGGATTTTCATTATTGCATCCTTAACATGATCCAATGGAAAGCTACAATAAAGCTGCACATCGTCTGCATATATCATGCTGCTAAGGCATGTTCAGGTGCATATGGGAATGAAGTGCAAGTTCTGTGGGAACGTGTCGGACGTCCGATGGTATGTTGGATGTGGAATTTAAATGTGAATCGTCTTAACTCCTACTAGAAGACTAGGTATGCAAACTTCCAACAGGACTATATGCAAAATTTTGCGGGTGTTTTGTATTTTCCACTTATCTGTCCACTGTCGTCATTAGCAACAAATGATCCTCGGTGACACAAATGAGCAGGTATATGGTATAGATACCAAGCAACATCAGAAGCTTTGCGGTTTCATTGGGCATCAAGATCGTAACTACCCAACGTCCTTGCAATTAACACCAATTGTTATATTGCTGCTTAACGAATTTTGACAGTACCTAACCCTAAGAAACGTATAGTGCACGCAGGAAAACCAATAAAGAACATTGATAGATAAGCAGCCGATAACTTCCCCGGAGGTCAGCAGATACAATAATAACCGCCAGCAAAAAAAATAAAAAGAAGAAAAACCTACAAATCCGCCCACAAACTAACCAATTTGCCAAAAAAAAAAAACAAAAACAAATTCTAAAGAAAAGAAGCAAAAACTCCTCTCAAAGGCAGAGAGACATACCCCACACCAATAATCCGTATCTCATGACAGCTCTTACACGGATTACCAACGTCCGACTTCCCATTCACCGGACACAATGAACAGATATGACCTACAAACAAAATTTGCGCAGACCGTATCTCCGCTACAAAAGATCCCATAATTGACGTCCTTATTGAAGGATCATCGTCAGGTTATTGATACATTACAAGTAGAAAAGATATGCCAAAAAAAAAAAGCGTTACAATTGCAAAGGATCCCTGAGAAAATGATGAATTTGATGACTTGATTCACCTGATCCGAAAGAAGGACTTGCACAGATCTTGAGTGATGACAGCGAGATAAGGTAGAAAATTGGGCAAAAATTGAATGAAACCAGATAAGGATTGGTCCGATGGCCATGTAGAAATTTAATCCGGTTATTATGGTTATTTTCCGACCTAAAAAATATTCATTCACAAAATTGGAATGGAATTTCCTTCAACGGGATAGAAACTAATAAAATCATTGCTGAAGGAGATAAGGATTTATCGATTTCGATAGGGAATCTTCTAGGGAATATTTTTTGAACAGTGGGGCACCACAAAGGACACTCATCAAGCGCAGTGGCATTACGACACAGTAGAGAGCATAGTGTGAGAATTAAATGTGGCGGTATCAGTTGTTTTGGAGGGTAAAAGGACCCAAAACGGAGAGTATTTCGTTTTTCGTGAGGCGTTGTCGCTATCAATTGAAAACGAACCGACCGATAGATGTGTGTTTTGTTTGGAATGGTTTTGTGTGAATTTATGGAGCAATTAACATCGAAAAGGAACGATTTACGGCATCCATGGGGACTGATGTTATTAGAACATTTACGGAGGAGAATGACGGCTTAATAGTTCGAATGTTTTATTTATGCAGACCTTATAGTCATGAGTGCGGCCATCAGACAGGAGTCATATATTTCAAGGAATACATTTTTTCAAGGCACTTTGGACGGCTGGTGAAATTGCAATCAACTATAGGAGCAGAACGACAACTAGTTACCAGTTGCTCAGCACCGCACTTGGACATTTTATCTAAGAGGAACAACTTTCTGTCTGATCTTTTGTCTCCATGGTCAATTTAAGGAAAGACGTGGTTCATTACAGAGATGTCACAAAAAGAATTTCTGACGATCTCCAATGGTGAAGCGGATAGACCAGAGCGGAAGGGTGTCGAGTTTCCCCGACCACTACACAACTTGGTATAGCGGAATTGAGACTGTCCATCAAGAATAAGTGATCCAAATAACAACTGTGGGGAAAGCACTCAACCTTGTGGTTCTCTACTTTTAAAAGTAGGAATTTTCAGTTTTTACAATCCTTTCGACTTTCCTGTACAGCGGTAACTTCCCAGTGGGCTTTTTCAGAGTAGGTTAACAAAGGTCCGTTTGTATATGGCACCGGTTAGTTTGATCGTTGACGGCTCGAACGTATTCGGAACGTCGTTGATTTGGTTAGTGTTTTCAAATTGTCAACGGTTTGGCATGGCTTAAACTTTCAGCACTTGTAAATTTCGCTGGCACTCGCAGTTTGAGACTTGCCTCGTGCACAAATTCACACAGCCCCCGTTGATGATCGCAGTTCAACTCACAATTGAGCACGGTCACGGGGAAAGTGTCGCGCTGTTAATCAACCCATTCAATTGTTGAATAACCTCGTGAGTTGATCTGAAATTCCTGCGGCACACGGACAAACACCCTGTAACTTGTTCCGGCTCTGCATTCCCTTGATCCAGATTAATGTGGTTCTGTATTATAGATAGGTATCTACTTGCTCGCTTAAAAAAAAGGTATGAAAATAAATTACAAATCCTCCCATCCTGCCGGACTCCATAAAACCCTTATATCAGACCGCATCAGACTTCCCTCAATCCAAAGACCGATGAGACACTTAAAATGTAAGAAAAAAAAATCCCTGGGAACTACACCGCTCTCAGTTGCCTTTATAATTTGCTTCAGTTCCTAGAATTCAACGGATGATTCTCTCCTTTTTGCTCCAGGCGGCCGTCTGAGTTATTTTTTTTTCTGTAAGCCAACGCTCCTTTTATCAATGGGCAAGGACGGACAACAAGGACGGCCCATGAATAGAGACGGGACGACTTCGAAAATAAATTCAACGGAATCACCATCGCCACTGAGTACACGTCCGAATGGAATTATTTTAAAAGGACATCCTGATCCAAATATGATCAAAAAAAAAAAAAAAAGAAGAAGAAACCATCATTTAGATTCAATGAACTTCGCGGAATACTCGTAAGTATTCATTTCGATGTCCGTCCTTCCGGTGTGCTTCTGCATTGGATCGCGTAGCATATTGGATTTGGATGTGGCGGATTCCCTGGGAGGTTTCTCTTCCTCTCGCCTCAAGTGGTCTGGGAATGTGGGCGAATTTCTCATAACATCCGTAAGTGCCAATAATCCAAAAAGGCTGTCAGGCACTTTTCCTTTGATCGATTCGGTCGTTTCGTATCCTTGTGGGACTTGAATCATTCTTTTGGAATGTTTCGTAAATATTTCGCAATATCCCACGCATTGTGTCGATAGTCACGTAAGAAATGCAGCCACTTACCCGCTCCATCAGAGCCAATTGAGGATATTTTCGGAAATGCAGTTGTTTGTGATGTTTTCCCATGCAACAGTTGCTGTTGTTCTGCGAAACCACTTGACCGCATCCTGACTGTATGTGTGCGTGTGTGTGTGTTACGGTATCCCAGGACAAACAAGGAGAAATTAAAATCAGAAAAAGGCCATAAACTACCGTTCTCCAAGTGATATTTGATATTTCCATAATTTCCTGAGGACAAGGACATTTCACTAGTCCACCATCGACATATCAATGTCGGCGAGAAAGTTGATCCCTCAAAGAGACTATCCCGGTCGACGGTATGGTCAATTAATACCTTTGTCTGGCAGGATCGTCTCATAGATAACGGACAAGTTGTTTGCCCATCTACCCACTTGGAAGATGGAAGGTGTATTCGTATTCGTCTTGGAATCTTTTTTGTTTTCTTTTGGTTCCCATACCGATGTGTCCTATACATATAGGAATTTTTGCGGGACCAGGACCAAGTGTCCTGTTAACCAAACACTTAACGAATTCATCTTCGATCGTGTCTACGGTTATGGGAAAATTTCTTTGCAATCAGCTGTTGGTGATCTTACCTTTAGATTTTTGTCTTTTTTGCTCAACTTTCTCGACCTGTGGGATTGTTCACTTTTCTTCTGTTTTTTTTTTTTTGTTCATCGTCGTAGCTAGTGTCAGGTTTACGAGTATGAGCGGCAGTGCACATCCTATTGTTTGCAGCACTTTACGACATTGCACAATCATTTTTCACGTTTTCACCTGTCATTAGAGCTACGGATCGACGATCCTTTGTCGAACGGTTGTGCTCGGAGACGAATGGAACGAAGGTGGTTATGGGGCTGATTTAATTGTTATTTTTACTGGTTTTCTGTATGGCGCGCAATTACGAGTTCCTCCTACAAAGCGCTCAAATGGAAGGGACCACCACCATCAAAAATGGACCACAATCGGAGATTGGGCGCGTAAATGCATCAAAATACTTCAGGATCGTGATTGATGGTGAAGTGCATGGCAAGCAGAACAAGTGACAAAAGACGGTAGGACGGTTTTTTTTTGTTGACTTGATCATTTTTGAATAAACTGGTTTGGAGAGGGTTTCAAGTGCGGCTTGGACAGTCGAAGAAAGCCAAAGTTACATCAAGAGATATTCAACAGAGAATGATCATATTGTTTGAAGGTCTTCTTTGTGTCCCATTGGGAGAGCTCTTCTCTACATATCTAGTGGTGTATCAATCGAACCCCCTTGAGTCTACGCATGAAAACCATACAACAAACATAGAATAAATAAAAAATCTCTTTTCACAAAATTTCAAGTCATGGAAATTGTGTACCAGCATCGGACGGTGAATCCGTTGCCTGTCAGACATTGAAAAATCGAATATTTGTGGGGCTATTGTACTACAAGTTCGGAGTAATTCATTCACAGATCAAATGAGCTGCTTTGAGTTACCCAGCAGAACCGTTTATGTCGGCAAAACTGGCAACCATTTGGAATTTTTAAGATCCCTGTGCGTACTCATAAGGCCACAACGCTTGTGACCTGAAGTTGTTTATGGACCAAGTACGTTTACAAATTATTAGGGCTTCAATGTGAGTCCGAAAAATTTCAAGCTTCATATATTGAACGCAAGACGCAAAGCTATTCACTTTTTGATTGGAAATGGCTAATGAGTGGGGTGGTCAGAGCTCCGAAAGGTCGGTATTCGAATTATTGGAGGGAAAAACTGGATACGCAGTCTTTTTTAGAATATTTGTGTTGGGTTGGGTATGTCTTTGGATAAAAATCGTTTGACTTGTCTATTTTATGAAACTTAGAAAAATAAAACTGTCACAGATGGAAAAGGTTGCGAGGTTCACAATACCCCAAGAACATTTATTCGTTTAAGCTTTAAACTGGTTTTAAGTCCGTTTCCGGCTTAAGCTCCATTAAGAAGGAGAGTTTATCCTCAAATATAGGTCGGCTTTGTAGAGATAAGTATTAAGTAGGGATGCGTAGGTTACACTGAACTGCTTTACTGTCTTCCATTAAGATTGGACCCCAAATTGTGTCCCTATAGAAGAGAGTACGAAGATGCCACGCTACGATCTGTGGTAGCAACAGTTTTAAGGTATTAAAATTGCAATAGGTTCTATAGAAACCTGTTTGAAGAGCTGAACTTCGAATCCCTCCGATAAATCACTTGAAACAAAGTACCGCCTTCCCTTTATCCGCACAAAGTCGTGTATACAAGGGAAGGGGTTCAACGTGAAAGGAGTTTAATACATCAACCTCATATATTGGGCAGCTACAGAAGGTCCTGCATATCCGGCTCAGACAAGTGTTTGCGGATAGCCCTACTTTGGTTTACGGAACTTCATACACCTTACATGCAAACGCTAATTCTGTTTTATTATGCGTCAATAGCTGTTCCGGTCAAATCCCACAATGCGAACACACCTGCCTGGGCAATTTTTCATAGCATCTAGTGAGACCCCTTGACAATTATTTTTCTCAGAAGAACCAGTACACCCTTACCTAGGAAGTCTGACAAACGAAATCTCCAATAAAGAGAAACAATTCCCCCGATGATGGGTGAGTCTCGATCATGCAAGTGAAATACAAATATTAACCGTCTCTCACACTTTCCGAGAAGTCTCCTCTCGAGTCGATTGAACATACCGCACAGGGGGAAAACATATTCCCAGAGAGAGTAAATTTTCTAATCATGTCCAGCTATAAATTCTGGCATTACAACAGGTCTCCGATGAGAAAGAGGATTACTCCGGCTCAACAGCAAGACAAAAAGGATCTTCAACCAGGTACATGTACACCAGACAGAGCAAAAGATTTGACGGATGGAACGTTTACCACAGCCGAGCCGAACACCACCAACAGACAGCTACTGCCCCCCGGCCTATAAGGCGTTAAACAAGACAATGCAGCAACAATGTTGCAAATCATTTGTTTGCCCCAAAAAAAAAAAAACTCCCATCAATGTTGTCTCCATCGCGTGTCAGCAATCGCAACAATGTAACAAGTCAGTGATTTTGAATAGGTGACCGTAGTATGTTGGCGAGATGCCTGTGGTCGGTCAAAGGACGCAGTGCCATCAAATTGTATCAATTGTACGCGGCACAGACTTTGATTCAGATACAAACACACACACTTGTCCGTATGCAATGGATAACAAGTATCTAAAAGCGCAAATGATGATCACGGTTGTGATTGTGCCGAAACAGAATGTCCGAAGGTGCAACAAAAAAAGAAACACTACCCACGACATACAAAAACCGATATCTCCTATAGTCCGTTCCCACAGGATGAAAACTAAAAATTAGCATGCGGTCGACGGTGCCAGAACGGATGAGTTTTTAAAGCTTTCTGCGTGTGAGGAAACGAGCTGCAGCAACAAACACTCGCCTCTCGGTTGCGCTGTTTGTTCGTTTTTCGTTTTTGCGTAATTTTTGGAATTTCATTCAATAAAAGTTGTAGTCGTCGTCGGTGTTGTCCTGCACAGCACAGCACACCTCCTCGCTGGCAGTTCTTTATCGGAACGCTGTTTGCATGATAATCGGTGGGATGATGATGATGATGATACAAATTCGACGATGGTGCTGTGTTGGTCAGTGTGTCTGTTCGTCTGAGAGTCTGGTGGGTCCCGAAACGGCTTGGAATTTCGTCTTTATGATTGCATCTCTTGGAGATGTGCTTTTCTTGTTGTTGTTTTTTTTTTTGTATGGGATCGGGGAGTTGATTAATGGAAACAGTGGATAGCAAGTGGATTGGGTGGAGTTGAGTGTTATTAGGGACTATGGGAGATGTACCTATATCTGGGAAGTGAATGTGTTGAACTTTTATTTGATTTGAGAGGGGTTTTCATTTTTTTTTGCGCATCGAGGAAGTTGGAGTTGGATGGTGGGAATTTTTCACTGTCGGATTGGGCATGGCGAGAGGTGGAGGACTATATCGGGTTAGTGGATCCCTTCAGAGTCTTGAAGTGTGTTATCGTCCATCATCGTATATTCGACACAGACAATTTTACTTTTGGATTAATAGCACGCACTAACCTAAGGTATATAGTGACCAACTTGATGTGCCCGCAACTTTGTGTGCAGACCACTAAAATATTCAGCCATTCGGATTTTTCTTTCACCCACCAAATGCAACGAAAAGGAAGCAACGAGATCCACGAGCGCCACCAGTCCATGAACAAACATTTTCCAATTAGGGACACCTCTAAGCCAAGTAGAAATTTGTGGCTTTTATCCAAATTTACTTTAAACTAGTGTACCCCTGCGAGAACTCTCACATGTGGAAACCGGAACCCGTCTCTTTCCTGTATACTGTAATCAGTGACTTCGGTGTAGGTGTACCTGTCCAAAAAACCAAACACATGACTGATTCATATCCTTACACAATATTTAAAGAATCGAAGAGACTTGGTGTGTATTTGCTTGCTGGGCTGACAGGTAATACTCGTACACGCACAAAATGAAGTTATGGATCCCAAATGTTTTGTTCATAATTATATAAACTAATAACTAAGTATTAACTAGACAGTCAGCTCCCGCGCACTTACCCAATTTCACAATTCCACCCACAGCGTTTCCTCCTTGTCATAAGGCAAAGTTCTCATTGTGGTAGGAAATGGTACTCAAATGGGTCTGAAGGTAGTACGCTATAATGTACCTAAAAGGGTTTTATGGTAGTTTTCAATCAGAATCCCACATATTTTATCCAATGCTTATGATGGTTTAAGGTATGCCATTTTAACGCTCGCAGTCTTAACTTGTCTAAATTGGACAATGCTCGTTATATTTTTGCAGATTTGGGAGTAGATATAATTTGTGTCAGTGAAACTTGGTTTAAAACACTCGATAAGGAAGATGATAATGCCAGGATCTACGGTATTTCTGGATATTCATTGGTTCCCCATAATAGAATTACTGACACTATTGGCGGAGGGATTGCAATTTATCACAAAGCTTCTTCGGAATATTTAGTCGTTAAAATATCGAATGGGAATGTGAAATGCATCCTTGAACCGTAATTGTTCATTTGATCCTTTGTTTTGTCCAATTCAAACATTTTCAGCATCATATGAACATATAATACTTTGTGGTGATGCCGATTTATTTAAATCTGACAATAAACAGCTCATTGATAATATTGCTTCATCTGGGTTAGTGGTTGTCAACTCTTTGCGCCTGACTCTCGGCCAAGTCTTCTTGACCTAGTAGTTGTTTCTGACATAACCAATGTGCTGCTCTATGACCAACTGCCTTTGAGGGGGTATCTGATAATGATCTCCTTTTTTGCACCTGTAATATTGACTTCTCTTGTGTTCATAATAATGACATCATTGTTTCCTCGTGGCGGATGTTAATGAAAAAGTTGAAAATTTATTGTCTCCAGTGCAATCCGGTTTCCGTGTTCAGCATAGCTGCTCTACAGCTATGATTAAGGTTCTTGACTTTATAACACTGCTGTCCTTGCTTGACTTTTCAAAGGCATTTGACATGGTAAGTCATGACATTTTATGCATGAAATTAAAGCTTTACGTTGGGTTGTGTGAATACTTAGTGCTCAAAAGGTTTTTGCTGAGCAAAAATAGTCTCGTCCAAAAAATGTATTTGCTGGGGTACCTTAGGGTTCGATTCTTGGCCCTTTCCTGTTTTGCCGCAATGCATCTTTACATCTTCAGATATGTAACGGTCTGATTTAAAATCCGGTAAAAACTCAATCAATTTTGATTTCTAAAAAGCTGTTTGACACTGGAGTAAAATCGCCTATTTATCTGAATTCCTGCAGACTTAAATTTGCTGTTACAATTATAAACCTTGTTTACACGCTAAATAGATCCCTTTCTGCTATTGATCATGCAAATTTTACAGTTGCACGTATTTATGCAGGTTTACGTAAGCTGTGGCTATTTTCATATCTTACACCGGTAGATACGAGACTCAGGTTAATTAAGTCCTTGTTTGTTCCAATCTTTGATTATGCCATAGGTTTATACCCTAAATTAGATTCTCAATCTCAGCACAAACTTCTTGTAGCTTTTTATGATATGGTTCAATATATTTTTGGAATTAGAAGATATGACCACGTATCCGCCTACCACAAACTTGTCCTTGGTTGTTCATTTCAAAATATTTGGGATATTAAGTGCTGTGTATTCATGCACAGAATAATTCAACGTAGATTACCACTATACCTATTCCAGAAACTGCAATTTGTCCAGTCACTGCGAACTTTCAACCTAATAATGCCTTCTTCTAATTTTTCGAATACTTCGCGCCTCTTCCTTGTCCACGCTGCCAGATTTTGGAACTGCATAGTGTATTCTATGTTTACTCTATTGTTCTTCTTCTTTCCTTATTTTCTTCCCTCTGTTCCATTTTCTGTAAGTCTAATCCCTATATTTTTATTTTTTTTTTATTATTTTTTTTTTGTATGCAATTAAATGTAATTTTCACTTATTATTAACTATATTTTTTATTATTATTTGCTCATTATGTGAATAAATGTAATTTCAAAGTGTATCTGTGGAGCGATAATGTACTATAAAAGACAATAATTGTTCTTATTTGTACTTTACCAAATAAATTAAATTGAATTGAATTGATACTATATCTTTTCAAATATCTGTTTTATTTGAACACACAGTTTTCATTCTTTAAACACAAATCACAAGGAAAAACTTATTTTAATTCAACATAAATATCTATATATTAAGTATTATATATAAAAATAAACGAAAAATAAAAAGCCGTATATTCTAGTTATCTCACTATTTAAAATTAAAAAATTGAATAAAAATATTTTTTATAAATGTTCAGTCTGAGACTTCGCTGTTCAGAAATTGAGAAAAAGTAGTGTATCTTGTGCGAGAATTTGACCAAACTTGGTTTAGGTTGGTTGTTACAATTTTGGAGAAATAAGAAATGAGTTATTGATATGAATTTATGAAAAGTAGTACGCGATGGTAGTACCGTACTCAGTTAGCAAAAACGTACTCAAAAACTGCTAAACACTACAATTTTAGCCGCAAATTCTGAAAATCGAATTCACCCTTAGATTTCCTATCTTGAAACTTGAACCCTCTTCACTGTTGAAAAAAGGCTTTCTATTTATTGTACTGACTTCAGTACTATTTGACTTTCCCGAGTACGCAAGTACCGCTTCCCAATTTTAAGTGGTATTTGTACTATTCGTATTGAAATCCAACATAATGATGTTATTTCACTTAAGGGCATATTATTCACTCCAAAAATTAAATCCAAGTCCATAATATGCACGAATTTAACCCGAATATAAACTCAGTTTATCTTAAACATGTCTGCGTTTAATCCAATTGAATTTAAACTGCACTGCGGATACCTTTTTAAGTATTTTAAGTTAAAACTCAATTTCATGATATTGATTTTTTTTCGTTCAGGACATAAGCAAAAGTGAAATAGAATGTAAAATGTAGCAAGAAGCTTAAATAAAACATGAATTTAATTTGTGAAGTGGATGAAATGTTGATGGCTTCGTCGTCAGAAGATGAATTTATGGAACAGCAGATGGTAAATCAACCTCGTCTTCGATTTTATCGAATGCACAATTCATAATTAATACAGTAAAAATGAAACTCAGGACACAGTAAATCAAATCAATTGTCAAATGACAAAGTACAAAAAATTAATGTAATTTTATGTGAAATTTAGAATTGTGTATCTAATTTAACTTTTAAATGGATCTTTACCCGGTGGGTTTAATGCATGTTTTTCAGTGAATATTACAATTTTAAATTTAAATCATAGGGCTTCCAAAATGCGGAGTAAATGGTAGGGTGCAAAATTAACCTTAACCTAATTTACGCTCGGAGTGAATAATATGGCCGTTAAATTCAATAAAATATCTTCTTTAATTTTGTTTTGCTTGATTGCAGCATTTGTGCTAAGGCATTTCAAAAAAATTGCGTACTATTTTGTGCGTTTCAGTACGATTTCTTTTCAGTTTTCGATACAATTGAGAAAAGTAGATTTCATCTCATGGTAAAACAAATTTTCGTTTGAATATTTTGCATTTGGGTACGAATTATAAAATTCACCTAATATTCCCTGCATTATCAATTTACTGACACTATATGTTCGTTCAGGTATTTTAGCATCCCCATTAATGGCCAAAGGTTATGTGTGTACTGTACATTTCATACTCGTATTGGTCTCAGAATTTTTATTTCCCCTTTTTTTTTGTGTGAACCAACTTACAAACACATGAAAGCCAATTTGACATCTCACTAAAATTTGGTCAAATTTCGGCTACAAGTCACACACGAAAATACCGTTATGTGTGTTGTCCGAAATAGAAATTCAGAGAGCTAGGCCTCTTACAGTTTAAATTTGTATTTCTTCAAATTGGGAGCAATAAAACCTATACGTTGCTCCATGTGGAGGCCTATTTTTTTTTGGAAGTCCCTACGGATGGGATTAGTAGTTTTATTGTGATGCGTGAACAAATTCACTTAGAAATAGACAAGCTTTACAATTTTATTATCACTGGAACTCGAAAGAAACACAAAAGAATCATCACCCCCCAACACCAGTTCCACACATGGATCCCCGGAAAAACCTATCATACCACAAATCTGCATTCATTCCATCTTCAACCGAACGTTAACCTTATCTGGTGCAACTATGTCTACAAGAGAACACAAACACCCCCTGTGAAGTTTCCTTCCGGATTTTCTCGTTTTCCACATCATATGTTCCTCGATATTTGCATAGCTAAAAAACGTCGAATTTGTCACCCTTATACCGCACTGGCTGCGTTCCCATGTATATGCATTTCCCGCTTATCACAAATAAGGAAGCTGAGCGGAGACAAACAAGAAAAAGGTCATGAGAACGGTCAAACAAACTTAACAAGGAAGTGCGACCCCAAATGTGTTTCCTTCCTCATCAAGGTCTTCGATAAGGTCTTAACACCTTTCCTCCCCGATGAAAAGACAGCCACAAGGAACAAAATCAATGACCGAAGATGATGAGAGAGTCTGTTGCAAAGATGACATGCAACTCTGTCAACTGTAACTATACTAGTTTCAATAAGGAAGCGTTTGAGGGGGGTTTCCTCCGTGCCGTGAGAAACTGACTGAAATGCCACACATCACAATGGTACAAAGGTGATAAGGATGCTGCTATTTGCGAGAAGAAAAAAAAATCCCTTCTCAGCTGATCGCATGATTCATAAAGGATCACAGGTAGAAAACAGTAAGAAACACCAACAAGTTTTCAATTTCCTTCGTCGCTCCTTTTTTTATCGCTCCACACACAGATATATACCTCACCTGATGGATCAGCTGTTTGATCGGTGTGATCGGTGTGATCGGTGCCATCGCAGGCCAACACCGATCGTCGTATAGAAATCAGCTGATGTTTGTTATTGTACACGGACTGACTTCGTCTCGGACAAGGACTTTTTTATTTGCTTGAAAAATGCCGATAAGAATAGAAATCACATTTAAAGAGAGAGCGAGAGAGTTTTTTTTTATGACCGTGGGAGCGAGGTGATAACGTGGCATGATCTTTAAACCTGCTGCACGTTTGTATGTGTCGTTCATTGTTAAACGGCCCGAGTCCCATTAGTTGCGAGTGTCATAAACATTTCACAATTTCTTATCAAAAGTGTACGCATTTAGCCTTAATTTGAATACAGATTGGTCCTTTGGTTTACAAAGGATATGGGTGGTAGATTTTAAATGGCATACTGGTGGTACCTTCAGTCTGGGTGGAGTTTAAAGATTATTTCTGATGATTTAACGCATTAGTGTCGAGAGTTACAATACGCTTGTTTGGAGAACGATCAGAAACGATGATAGCGCCTTTCAAAAAGGCAGATTTTCCTTTCTCTTTTAAAATGGGCATTCGACTTCGTTTTGCGTATTTACTCGTTATCGGTGGTCCTTGTAAATTGTTGCGGCAATTTACATTATCTGTTTTTGGATTGAAAATTGAATTCGGTCCGACAGCTGTTCACTCTTGTGAGGTGGTAAAAATGTAGTCAGCTGTATATAGATATAGTGTCCACAAATGGAGTAAAATTAGAGACTAGTGTTTAATCAGGAGAGTCATT